>ML413218.1:18103-74784 GCA_005239525.1 Nicotiana knightiana
GTGGGGGCTGGGTGGTGCAGAAAAATGAAAAAACAGAAATTTGAAATTGCGAAAAAAATAAGGTGAAAAAAATATTTTTTTTTTGCGGGTGGCGGTGGAGGTGGGAGTGGGGTGGAGGGGTAGTAGGGTGGATGGTAACAGAAAAATTGAAATTTGAAAAGAAAAAAAAAGTCTATTTGACGAGAGGGAATGGGGTGGGTTGGTGAGCGTGCGGAAGATTGAGAAGGAGCTTTAAAAAATATTTTCTCATCTCTTCATAAAGAAAATAAAATGAGTTCATAAGGAAAATATTTTCCAACACATTTCAAATATGAAAAAATTAAAAAATATTTTTTGAAAAATATTTTCCTTCATACTAAACATACCCTAAAAGTCAAATGAGTTTATCGTTATTGTTTATATGCCTTTTAAGTATTTGACTGAAAAATTATTTTTGATTGATACAATAATACAGTTTATATAACTTTTAAATATGTTAATTTTATTTCAAAAAATCTAAAGGTTATATCCAAATTTACGGTTAAAATTAAAAAATTTAACTTTAGAAATCCAAACTTCAAAGGAAGTAGTAATGTTTGTCTCACTGCATGTCTACCACGTGATTGAGGGAGATTCATTTTGGACTAAAATAACGAAGCATAAAGACCATCACCGTGTCTTTCTCTCTCTTTTGTACATCTTATTCTGATGGCAATGGTCTTCATTGTATCAATGGGTTCACGCTGATAGCAGTTACACATTGGATTACGCTAAAATAACTCAACCACCAACAAAAGAAATCATGCTTAAATAGCCCAGATGCCAAATCTTAGCACTTGGAGCACTAAACATTGATATAGCAAACTGTTTGGAATCAGAAAGTAAAAGCCTCGCGGTTTAATGCGTCTTTCAAACTAATAAGAGTACCTTGTTAGTGCTTATAGCTAATATTAAGTTCCTGGCAAAATTTTCTGAAAACAAAAGAAAAGTGAAGATTATCGATTTTCTTGTAACATAATAGATAGTACGGAAGGACTGTCACGGTCCCAATTTTCCTCTGTAGAATGTTGTGACGGTACCTACTCTTTAAGATTAGGTAAGCCTATACAACATACGAAAGTAGCTGAAACAATAATTTAAAAATCTCAAAACTCAACAACATATATAAAGAGAAACCTCCATAGCTCAGTGTATATACAATACCCCAAAACCCGACGTAATACAAATCACAAGCTCTATGATAACATCAAAGTTAACCCTACACAATTGTATCTATTAAAGAAGGAAAATAATAGAAATTGATAGAAGGGGACTCTGAGGCATGCGAACGCGGGCAGGTATATTTTAAAGTCTCCAAAAACAAACTCAACTCCAGAAATCAGCAATCTTTCTCAACATAGAAAGGGGCATAACTCTCTCATACGACCTCGGAATTTGACGATTCTTGTTGCTATGGTTCCATAATTACGATACGAATCTAATGGTTCAATCCACTCCCAAATCAAAGGTAGTTTTATCAATATGGTACAATTTATGTCCAAAGAAACGACGTTCAAAGATCAAATACGAGCGCGATACAACCCAAACACACCCGAGACCCCAGGACCCTGTCTAATTACACAAACCGGTTCCAAAACATAACAACCTACTCGAGGCCTCAAATCTATTACATCCCGTACTTTTCTACATTGGGTTTGTCGTAAGATGACATAAGTTCAAGGACAAAACTATTTTTGAGGTTATAAGTACTTATGATATTTATCAAATAATAAGTAAAGTCATGACGGTGAGAGGGTAAACGAGTTGAAGAAAATGAGGTTGGTCGAAGTTTTACTTTTTGAGATAAAATACGGTCCAAGCTATAATACCCCGTATTTATTGACTAGTACTATACCACATGACCATAATAGTAAGGTATATGAAGTATACTAGTATTTAAGTGAAATGAGGCCTAAAATATGTTATGTGGCTAATTGGTTAAATATTAGATTTTAGTGAAAGACTAATAGATTAATTAGTAGATAATTATTGTGTGGGCTTCAATCCACATGTAAGTAGCTAGAATAATTAAGCACTACTTAGTAGGTGGTCGTGGATACACCTACAAAAGAGGTTCTCTTATATTAGCTAGCTGGATGCTTGACAACATATTTGATCAAAAGTGTAACACATGTGATGATTACAGAAACCCAAAGTTCCACGGTTTCACGACATTTTTGGAAACAAAGTAAAACTATTTACTTTTCTCTACTACTATTACTACAGGAATATTAGTAGAACTCATTTAATTGAAAAGGGCATGATGCTTGAGAATTTTTTCGGCAGCAAAGCAAAACTATTTCCTTTTCTCAAAGTTCGATTACTCAAATTCACGAAGAAGGCAATTGAACTTCAAGTTTCTTATAGTGCGTAACTCATATACCAGTTTCCCAGTGATTATGATTGAGGCGTGGAGGAGATTGTTCATGGATATAAGTAGAAAGTTGGCCTTAAAGGTATGTTAAGACTATCCTTTCTTTTCTTTTGGCATGATTCCATATGATACAACGAAACGAGAAAGAACATAACTTTCACAAATGACTCTATTCATAGAATTACCAGGGGTGCCTGTGTTCTTGATTCCCCATGTGAATTATTATTATATCTTCTGTTCATGATTCTCAAAAAATGCGTAGTTGATAAAGTTTATCCGAAAGGCATAGTGATCTTATGATATTCCGAGAAATCTTATTAACGTATTTCTTATGCATTTCATTCATTTATACATGTCCATTGACCTATGACCAGATGTCGTTATATACGCGGATATTATATGTATATGGGATATGGGAAAATGTTACGACGTTATATACGCACCACCACCTGATCAGTTGGTATATGTTGATGATTTTCCCCACAGAGGCTGAGATGATATGATAGGATGCCCTCAGAGGCTTGATGATGTTATTTACGCATAGACCTATGCATTATATGACAATTATACCCATATGCATGAAATTATAAGTATTTCATGATTTACAGAGCTATCCAGACTTACAGGTTGAGTCCTTTACTCCATGTTTCTTCCATGTCCTTTAAATACTGATTTACATACCTTACATACTCGGTACATTATTCATACTGACATCCTTTTATTGTGGATGCTGCATTCATGCCTGCATGTATAGATAATCAGTTTGACGAGCCCTCACAGTAGACGAGGTTAGCATTCAGCGAAAGATCTGTAAGACTCCACCTCATTCGGAGTGCATCCGAGTCTATAGGTCATCGTGTCAGAGTTTTGCTACAGACTTGTGGATAGGCCGGTACCCTATCCCATTTGATGTCAAATACTCTTAGAGGCTTTGTAGACAAAGGTTCATTTTGTAAAGTATGTCAGAGGCCTTGACGACTCATATGCATTTATGTTTTAAGAATGATGGTTCATTGATACAACGTTTGCCCACTTATAGTAATACATGGCCATGTTGGCCCATGATAGTTACAAGAAAAAAAGAGTTACAGAGTGGTTCGCTTGGGCCAGTACGACACCGGCTGCAAGCCACGCCTCCCTAGGTTTGGAGCGTGACAAAATCGCACCAAACAACATTAAAACCATGAATAAACGATCAAATCCTCCTTTTAACTTTCAAACATTCAAGCTTCGACGAATGCGTCCGAATTATACTTAAACATTCTGGAATAACGCCAAATTTTACATAAAAGTCATAAATCACGATACGAACCTATTACAAGGCTCAGAATCCCAAACAGACATAGATAATACCAAAGACCACTTCAAACCAAAATTAGAAAAATCTAAAACCTTCAAATTGCCAACTTTTCACAATAAGCGCTGAAATGCTCCCCGACCACCTAATACTCAACCCGAACATACGCCCAAGTCTGAAATCATCATACGGACATATTGGAACCTTCAAATCCCAATTAAAGGTCATTTACTCAAAAGCCAAACCTTGGTCAACTCTTCCAACTTAAAGCTTTTGAATTGAGAATTTTCCATCCGAATCAACTCCGAACTTCTCAAAATTCAATTCCGACTACGGGTACAAGTCAGAATACAAGAAGTGAAGCTACCCAAGGCCTCAAACCATCGAACGACACGTTAGAGCTGAAAACGACCAGTCGGGTCGTTACGTTCTCCCCCACTTAAACATACGTTCATCCTTGAATGTGCCAAGAATTGTTTCGGAGTTGTCCAAAATCACTATTTTACACCTCGTGCACCTGCCCGTGCCACCACAACCCATGTGAGCACATTATCTTGAGCTAGACAGAAGATCCTTCCTTTTTATTATCCAACAAGCCTTAGAACTAGGTTCCAACATTCGAAATTCTTCACGAGACCCGATTTTAACATACGATCACCGGATAATTCACTACACGCTATACCAAAACATGATCATGCACCTTTACCAAAATCACACCATGCACCGTATAATTCCCATGCCCATAATAACATCCTCTGACCATAATAGCTGTAATTTCACGAATTCGATGTCCGCAATACGCCTCATAACACATTTAAGCCCTGTTCCAGTTCTCACAATATTTCCATAAGGAAAGCAATGTGTAGAAACTCGTAACCACCTGCCAAAACAATAAATCACGGGGTCTCTTCACCTGACAAGAAACATGACCTCATTCTAAACTGAATAATGATATTTCCCCTAATATACCCTACTTAAATTCGAACACACCGATCTCAGCTCTGATAAGGAAATACCCAGCCCGCGTAATGAATAAAATGGCCAGCAGATGCTATAAATATTTCTTTGAGACGAGAAACAAGACACAAAAATAAGTATAGGGAACTGTACTCAACATCTCACTGTTGCAAAGTGCAACCCAATCCAAGCATGATATCGTTGCGGCAAGCAACCCGATCCACACAACATACCCGTGGCGGTGTGCCACCTGATCCAAACAATATACCCATGGCAGCGTGCCACCCGATCCACACAACAAACAATAAGGAAACATCCATTAGCCTTAATGCTTATACTTACGAAATTCCTGAATATCGACTACAAACATGCCAAGTGCATATACAACAAAGAAGGATATTGCCATATGCTACAATAACCCAAGCACGACTAGGGTGCAATAAATGACCTACTTTTCAAAATCGTCTCTAGTCCGAGCTCAAACTTTAAAAAGGTGAAAAATGGAGAAAATCCTGACTTTGGAAAGTTTAATACCTAGGAATCAGGTGCTCTTCACGTTCGCAAAGCACCTGACGCGTTCGTGAAGAATTAATGGCCAAAAGTCCTTCGCGTTCGCGAGCTACTCCTCGCTTTCGCGAAGGTTACACTTCATGCCTTCATGTTCGTGAGCTAAGGCACGCGTTCGCAAAGAGTAGCAAACAGATTTCCTCCTAGGACCCCATAACCCTACACGTACGCGGGAGGACGATTGTGTTCACGAAGGATAAGCCCCTACTACTTCACATTTTCGGTAGTGTCCCCGCATTTGCAAAGAACAATCTCACCCTAGCCCAAGATCCCCCTTCGCTATCGCGAAGAACATCACACCAGATACTAGAAACTGCTGAAAACAACAATCTCCTAAGCCATAAATGGTTCATAGCCTATCCGAAAGTCACCTGAACCCCTCGGGCTCCAAACCAAACATGCACATAAGTGTAATAATATAATATGAACTCGCTCGCACAATCAAAAAATCCAAAATAATAACTCTATCTAAGAATCGGACATCAAAATGCGTGAAATTTCAAAGAATAATCAAGAAATTTTGAAATCACAACCAAGCGCCCGAATCCTATCAAAACAACTTCGATTTGCAGCAAAATCTGCAAACAAGTTTCAAATAACAACTTACGGTCAAACGTAGGAAATTTTTAAACCTTCAAGTTATTAGCTTTCGACAATACAAGTCAAATCAAGTTTGTGGCTTCCAAATTCAATTCTGGGCATACACCCAAGTCCAAAATTACGTTACGGGCTCGCCGGGATAGTCAAAAATACCGATCCGGGGTCGTTTACACAAAATCTTAACCGTAGACAACTCAAGTTGTTTCTAAAGCCAAAAGTTATGTTTTCTTCAAATTTTTACATAAAAGCTTTCCGAAAAAGACATGGATTGCGCACGCAAATCAATAAATACTAAATGGAGCTAATAGAGGTCTCGGAACACAGCAATAAGTGCTAGTACTCAAAACAACCTATCAGGTCATCACATCATCTACCTCTAAATGAAACGTTTGTCCTCGAACGGACATAGAAAATTACCTAAAGTGGTGAAAAGGTGTGGGTATACACTTCACACATCAGACTCGGACTCCCATGTAGCTATCTCAATCTCCTGACCTCTCCACTGCACTCTAACAGAAGGATAACTCTTAGACCTCAACTTCCGTACCTTCCAGGCTAGAATATCCATCAGCTCCTCCTCATAAGTCAAGTCCTTGTTCAGTTGGACTGAGCTGAAATCTAATACTTGGGACATATGAAAATGATACTTCTAGGGGATGAAAACATGGAACACCGGGTGAACTGCTGATAAGCTTGGTGGAAATGCATGTCTGTAGGCCACCTCACCAACTCTCTCAAGGATCTCAAAGGGAACGATATACCTAGGGCTCAACTTTCCCCTATTCCCAAACCTTATCGCACCCTTCATGGGTGAACCCCACAGAAAAAGCCTCTCTTTCGATCAACATAACTCTTCTACCTAGACTGGTCTGTATGAAGTCGATCCTGATTCAACTTGAATTTCTCCAAGGCATCCTGAACCAAATCAGTTCCCAACAACTAGCCTCTCCCGGCATTAACCAATTAACTGGAGAATGACACCGCCTCCCATATAAGGCCTATAAGGAGCCATCTAAATACTCTATTGGTAGCTGTTGTTGTAGGCAAACTCTACAAGCGATAAGAAATAATCCTAAGAACCCCCAAATTATATAACACATGCACGTAGCATGTCCTCCAAGATATGAATAGTGCGCTCGGACTGCCCGTCCATTTGGGGGTGAAATACTGTACTCAACTCAACTCGTGTACCTAAATCCCGCTGCACATCTCTCCAAAAATGCGATGTGAACTGTGTGCGTCAATAGGAGATAATAGACATAGACACACCGTGAAGATGAACAATATCTCAGATATAGATCTGAGCCACCTGCTCTGAAGAATAGGCAGCCGCCACCGGAATGAAATGCGCTGACTTGGTCAACTTATCCCAATTAACCCATACCGCACCAAATTTCTTTGAATTCCATGGGAACCCAACAAGGAAATGCATGGTAATACGCTCACACTTCCACTTGGGAATCTCAAGTATTTGAAGCAAACTGCCATGCCTCTGATGCTCCTACTTCACCTGCTGGAAGTTAAAACACTGAGCCACATAATCCACTATATCCTTCTTCATTCTTCTCCACCAATAATTCTACCTAAAATCCTAATACATCTTGGCAGCACTCGTATGAATGGAATACAACAAACTATGGGCCTTCTCAAGAATCAACCCATGCAGCCCATCCATATCGGGCACACAAATCTGACCCTGCATCCGTAATACCCCATCATTTCCAATAGAAACCTCCTTGGCATCGTCGTGCTGCATTGTGTCCTTAAGAACAAACAAATGGGGGTCATCATACTGGCTCTCTCTGATGCGCTCATACAAAGAATACCAAGAAGCCACACAAGCAAGAACCCGTCTAGGCTCCAAAACATTTAGCCTCACGAGCTGATTGGCCAACGCCTGAACATCTAATGCTAGTGCTCTCTCACCAACTGGAATATATGTAAGGCTACCCATAGTCTTAGACTTTCTACTCAAGGAATCAACCACCCCATTGGCCTTCTCGGGATGGTACAAAAGAATAATATCATAGTCTTTTAACAACTATAAACACCTCTGCTGCCTCATATTTAGATCTTTTTTACAAAAGAATAATATCATAGTCTTTTAACAGCTATAACCACCTCTGCTGCCTCAAATTTAGATCTTTTTTTACTTAAACAAGTGTTGTAGACTTTGATGATATGTGGATACCTCACACAACACGTTGTAGAGGTACTGCCTACAAATCTTCAATGCATGAACAATGGCTGCCAACTCTAAGTCATGAACGGGGTAGTTCTTCTCATAATCCTTCAGCTGTTGGGAACAGTAAGCAATTACCCTACTATCTTGCATCAACACCGCGTCATTCCCAATATGTTACACATCACAATACACAGTGTAGGACTGTACGGCCCCGTAAAAGTTTTCCTAAAAACCGGGGTTTCGTGGTGCCGGGTAGGCGTGAGTGTTAATAATAGTAGAAATTCTTCTTGGCCCATTATGCGACCGCATAATCATTTCGCTGGCGCACTTTGATCGTATTTCAAGCCTTGGAATTTTGCGGAGGGATGTTATGCAGTGCATTATGTGACCGTGTAATAGGTCTGCGGGCCGCATAATAGCCGTAGAGTAAGGCAGGCCAGCCTAGTTTCGGAGGACCTTTTTTCGCGGCAATTTTGCGGACCACAGAAGCATTATGCGACTGCACATGCGACCGCAGATCCTGTTCCAGGGCTTCATTTTTGGGATTTTATAACCCGAACATACTTCGTTAAAATAGATGCTATGGTCCATTTTGAGCAAGGAGTCTAATATTTTAAGAGAAGTTCTTAGAGTGGGAGAGTGACCTTCAACCAATTGTCCATCAATTCTTGCTCAAATCATTGAAGACTAACATGGAAAGTCTTCATCCTAGAGGTAAGAATATATATCCTCCCTTAATTTATAAAATTAATTAAAAATGAGTAATTAGCAAGACAATTCTTAGGTATGGGAGTTGTTTATCTTGCATGCATGTGTTATCAAAGAGTGTAGGGATATTGTGAGATAAATATGGTAAAAATGGGTGTGGGGTGATGAAATCTTTCATAAAAGGACCTTAAAACCTTAATGCACACCTAGTGTTTGATAAAATGCTCGAATGAGCTAGAATCATGATCATCTTCCTAATTTTGGTTCAACTTGTTATTTCTGAAATAGACTGAAGTTACTAAGAATTATGAAACATTTTAGAGTTTAAGGAAGATAATTGAGTTATGTTGGCTAAACCCCTTTCTTAGAACTGAATTCACGGCGTTCATGTAAGTTATGTACAACCCAAGTTGATCATTACTAAATTGGTTATCCCGAGTAATCTTGTGTTATATGTTCAATATGTGTTCCAAATGCTTTTATTCATGCTATGTTATCTTTTGAGGATATATACAAAGTGTGGTATGTGTGTGTTATACATGTTACGACTTCAAGTCATGCTTGAATGGAGATTATCATGCCAAATTATGATCTCTATATGTCTAAGACACTTAATTTCTCTCATGTGTACCTAAAAGTCTTGAATCGTAAAGTCTTGTTATCGATAATGATGATGACGTGTGAAAATGAAAAAGGGGATCATGAAATATGAAATCTGGCCAAATGCTAAAAATGATATAATAATTGTGGCCATAAGTGCCGATGAATTGATTAGATGTGAAGAAAGTATGCGTGAGATGATTGATAGAAAAGGTAATGTCTTGGGTGAGACGGCCTAGCCGATCGGGCCGTGATCGGACTCCGTGTAAAGTATGGTGGTATTTTGAATAATGGTATATCAGAATTAAAGAACTCCCCACCTAAAAAAATGGAAATTTACTTGAAAATTTATGTGGTTCTTAACTTGATGTTTTGGTATTGTTTGAGGCTTCTTTTGATTTCATGATTTTCTTCCGCGTATTATTATTCATCCCATTGAGATGGTATTTTGTTATACATACTAGTGCTATTCGACAGTACTAACGTCCCTTTTGCCGGGGCACTGCATCTTTAATGGATGCAGGCAGTTCCACAGCAGGTAGCTTTGATAAGTGATAGCAGTACATCTCCTCCCAGCAGACTTGGTGAGACCCATTTCATTGCAGGGTTATGCATATTTTGTTTATTATACTATTACGTTTTGAGGTATAGTCGGAGCCTTATTGCCGGCACTACTATCATACTCCTTGTAATTATTAGAGGCTCCGTAGACACAATGTGAATTGTATATGGGTGGTGAGAAAGTCAAACAAGTTATGTCGTGGTTGAATCGTTTATTCCACTTTAGCCTATGAAAAGGTGTGTATTTTGAGACATTAAAAATGAAGTAATTAATGAAAAGGTTTTGGTATTGTATACACGATCTCACTGATGTCTAATTAATACGAATATGTATTCTCTTTGTCATGAGTGAGTTTGGGTAGAAAGTATCTAGCAGGTTTGCTCGTCCGGGTCACTCGGTTGAGCGCCGGTCGTGCTCCCCGAGTTTGGGGCATGACAAAGACCCTGAACCCATAGGAAACACTAACACTGTAGCTGTAGTCAAAGAAATTTTAAGCTTCTAAAATCTCAACCCACACTCATCAGACCACTTGAATGGGGAACCCTTGTGGGCCAATCTAGTCAATGGGGCTGCGATAGATGAAAACCCCTCCACAAACTGGTGATAGTAATCCGTTAAAACCCAGGAAACTCCGAATCTCTGTAGTTGAAGTAGGTCTAGTCCAGTTCTGAACTGTCTAATCTTCTTAGGATCCACTTTAATGCCCTCGGAAGATACAACATGTCCCAAAAGGCAACCAAATCCAACCAAAACTCACACTTTGAAAACTTTGAATATAACTGACTATCCCTCAAGGTCAGAAGTACGATCTGCACATGTTGTTCATGCTCCTCTCAATTGCGGGAGTAGAACAAAATATCATTAATGAAGAAGATCACAAAATAATATCAAATTCCACCAAATCAAGAAGTAGAAGATCTACACTAGTTCCATACATGTTATATACTAGTCAATTAAATCGGTTGATCCCAAGGCTCCCGATAGAAACCACACACTAGTGTAGACACAATCTACTATAATAGAATCTCCCACATGCATGGACGCATATACAAGAGAACACAAAGAATCATGAGGCAAAACCAGATATGAAGCAAAACAAGATGACACGTATGAATAAGTAGAGCCCAAATCAAATAGAAATAAGGCATCTCAATGGAAAACTAGAACAATACCTGTGATGACGGCGTCAAATGACTCTGACTCATGTCTAGTTGGAAATGCATAATAATAGGGCAGGGCCTTACTACTCTGACCTCTGCCTCTCGGACGGCCTCTAGTTTGCTAGCCTCCACCTCTAATGGCATAACCTCAACCACTAATGGCCTGTCCTCCACCTCTCGTAGCCCGACCCTCTACTGTAGTTGGTTGAGTGGGTGGTGGAGAAACCGGTACTGGAACCATGGAAAGCTAAATCTGTTGTGGTAGGCCGCCCTGTGACTTAGGAAAAAATCTTTCAACGTCCCTCGAATCTCCACAAGTATAAAAATCCTCGGATGCTATGATTGCTGACTCTGGAATTGACCATGTCGACCTGGATAACCACCCTGATAACTCTGGATCATAGGTGCATTAATAGGAGCTAAAGGTGCGTTGTAGGCTAGGTGCTCATGATGAGACCCATAAGAACCATGACTACACGAAGCACTATGGGATGTTTGAAGAGCTGGCTGAATCGACTTGGAAGGATGGCCCCTACTAAATGAACTCCTACCTCTAGTGTAGGCACAACTAAAACCACCAAAATGACAAGGCTTCTTCTCAAATTACGCCTCCCTACTCTGACAAGAAATCATCCCGATCAGTCTAGAAATATCTACAGCCCTCTGGAAAGAAATATCATCTCTAACCTCCTTGGACATCTGTAGCCTGATACCGAAAGTAAGTGAGTCAATGTATCTCCTCACACTCTCTCTCAATAGGGAGTACGATAACTACATGGCAAGCTAGGTCCACAAACCGGGTCTCATACTGGGTAATGGTCATGCTACCCTGCTGAAGGCACTCGAACTACCTGCGGTGCTCCCCTCTCATAGTGAAAGGAATAAACTTCTCCAAAAAAAGCGGGGAAAACTTATAAGTGAGGGTTAGTGAACCTGCTAATCTATCCCGCTCATAATCCTGCCACCACCTCTTGGCAGAACCGGTCATCTGAAACACTGCAAAGTTTACTCGGTTGGATTCAACAATACCCATGTTGCAGAACACCTCATAGAAACGGTCCAAATAATTATCACGACCCAAATCGAAGGTCCACGACTGGCACCCGGTGCCTACTCAACCGAGCGCCACGTACCTTATCCTTCTTTACTATAAGACTCGTCGCAAGCCATGATAGGCCACATCTATATATATAAGTAACAATGTTAGAACTTAACTCACATAACTAATTCAAAAAGATTTATATAAATACATAGGGGCCGACAAGGCCGTTGACATGTCATACCTAAAACTATACACAGGACACTGTCTGCAAAACCTCTAAGAAAACATGACCATAATATATAAGTCAGGACAAGGTTCTCGACATCCTCATAAAATGAAATAACATAAGTAGAACGTGACTCGGTAATACTCCAGGAAGAAGTGGAGCTCACCAACCAAAAGCTGATATTTGGAGGTAGCCTACAGTAGAGGGTCCTCACCTCGCCTATCTACACCTGCATGGCATGAAACACATCGCCCCCATACATGTTAGGGACGTCAGTACGAAGAATGTAACGAGTGAGGAAGGAAAAAATGAAACTTAATAACAAGATACTATCTCGGGGAGGGATAAGATTCAACTTATAGCCTCTGACTTGCTGCTGAGGGAAATAACACATAGAATAAGACCCATCTCACATATATAAATAAAACTACAATATAATCGTTCTGATTAGATAATTCTCGTGATGTTAACTGCTCAACTGATCAGTGGTAACTGCCCGACCGACCGTAGCGCGGTGGTAAATGCATGACTGCCCGACCGGCCATAGCACGATGGTAAATGTGTAACTGCCCAACCGGCTGTAGCTCGGTGGTAAATGCATGACTGCCCAATCGGCCGTAGCTCAGTAGTAAATGATGATGCATATAACACAATTAGGAACATTAACATCTTTATTGAATACCATAATAGAGAGTTAGGAACATACATAGGCATGCTTTGAATATCATGTTACAAGTATGAGCAATGTAGACCTTCTTATTTACTAAGAGTAGAGCCATTTATGAAATAACATTACGTTTACATATCGTTAGTTAGATCATTCCAAAAGGAAATAAGGGATAGCCTTAACATACCTGAGCCAATTCTCTTGACAATCCCTCTAACACACGTCTTTTGTGATAAGACACATAACGTCAGATTGAAGTTGAAAAAAATCCGTATGATATTTTTGAGAAAGGTTATACCGGGCTCCCTTAGAATTTGCAATTCACGCTACTACAACATTGTAAGGGTTCATATGAATTCTTTTTGGAGAATTCCCATCCGTAACTTTAGCAAGCATTTCCATTTCCATTTAATGATGAAGGGAGGTTATTTCTTTATAAAAGTGGGTGGGCCCCACTTTTAGGATTACTTGGCCAAATAATTCTCTAATCTTGCCACCTAGCTCAAAGACTTGCCTAGACAATATTGAATCCCTACTTTCTGCCACGTTAATGCTTATCCACCCCAATAATTAACCACCAAAATTTTAATTAGCTTAATTTCTTAGTTAATCTCCCACTAAAAATCCATAATTACCCAATTATCCACATAATTAAGAATTATCTCAAATTACTTAAAATACTAATCAGTTTTAATACACTTTATACACCTTACTGTCATGGTCATGTGGTACCTTGTATGACACTAGTCTATAAATACCGAATATTATAGCTCTGATCGTATTTTTATCCCAAATGGACAACCTTCAACGAAACTCATCTTCTTTGATATGTTTACCCTCTAACCTTCACGACACTTGCTTATCACCTGTTATAAATGGAATAAGTGCTTATAACCTAAAAAATCATCTCATTCCCGAGTCTACGTCGATTAACTTATGATGAAACTTTAACGTACGAAAACGCGAAATGTGACAATAATCTTGTGGGTCCTTAGAAGGGGCACCACTAAAATGAATAGGGAAGAGCTTTGTGAACTTACCCAACCACGTCAATCCCTCGAAAGACATTGTGGGCCACTCCTCGGTCTATGGAGCAATAATTGGTTGAACTACCCCAACTGGCGGAACTGGTAGAGTCTGATATATGGGAGCCATCTGCTTCGGATTGTGAGTAGTGAGTGTATGTTGTCATGACTCCAACTTTCATCCGTAGGATTTCATGATGGCATCGAGTCTCTACGACTAGGTAAGCCTATAAATTAATAATAATCGGATAGAAATAATTAAAAAATAGTAAAACAAGGGTGAATAAGTGATACAAACTTTCAAAATCCGTATCAACAACAATACACTCCTCAAGATCGGTAGAACTGAGTCATACGATCTACAGAGTAAGCTAAAGTGTCTAGTACATCATTGTCTGAATGAAAAATACAACAATTGTAAAAAGTAAAGTAAGGTTACTCCAGGCATGCGGATGCCGAAAATGCATACCTTGAAGTCTCCGTAAAGCAGCTAATAGGTGATCACTACCGACCGGCATGAGCAGACGTACCTGGATCTACACAAAAATATGCAGAAGCGTAGTATGAGTACACCTCAACGGTATCTAGTAGGTATCAATCCTAACATTGGTAGAGTTATAACGAGGCCAGGTCAAGACACTGTTAGGATATAAATAAATGGTAGAAAACATAATAAGGATATATAATGGAAAGTGAAGAAATAACTGATAAAAAACAGTTAACAGCATGAACCAATACCGGAATGTTAAGCACAAAAATAACATAAAGAAATCAGTTAACCACAATGATCATAGACGGACAATAACTGACAAAACAAGGAAGAATAAAACAACAATAAGTGTTTCTATCAAAACACTTGCAACATGAGATAAACAACAAGAATCACAACTAGGTACCGCCTCGTGTACAACAAAAATAATCACCGAGGAAATTAAGAAAGATAATGTGTAACTACGAACCAAATATACATAACCCACAATGGAAGGAATAACATTATTTCAAATGAGATAATAGAAACGAACAAGATAACTAGTAACATTGACTTCAAATAATGGAAATTAACAATGAATGAGATAACACATACAATAACTTCAAGAAATGATAATCAACAATGAAAAAAATGACATGTATCAAATAAAGGAAACAAGTCCAACTAAGGTATGGGAGAAATTTGTCAAGTAGGATGTGGAACAAGTGTTAAACAAGTCAATTAAGGCATGTAAGGATAGACTAACACAAATACAAATAGATTGATTATGAGAACTTAGAACATGATATGGGATCTCAATTAAAGTGTGGATTGTCTAAGTAGCCTAAACCAGTCAAATACCACGTACAACCAGTGTACCCACTCGTTACTTTGCGTACGCGGCTTTCACATAGAACAAAATGAACCAATCAATAACAATCCTAAGGGGTAGTTCCCCGACACAAAGTTAGGTAAGACACTTACTTAAACAAGGGCAATTCAACACTCGGAAATAGATTTTCCCTTAAAATTCGCCTCCACACGGATCAAATCTAACCAAAATTGATTTAATATCATCAAATAATGTTAGGGAAATCAATTACAATAGATAAAGCTAAGATCTTTACACTTTTTCCAAAAAGTCAATAAAAGTCAACCCGTAGCTTGCCCGGTCAAAAACCGGGTCCAATGGTATATTATGACTAACCATGAACCCACGAGTTCATATATGTGATTAGTTTCAAAATCCCAGTCCAAACCGACTCTCAAAACTCAGTTTCTTATTTTTCAAAAACTTGACAAAGTTTCACTTTGATTCACCATATTTTGATTTTATAATCTAAGATATGTTGATGGAATATGATTAGAAATATATTAGAATTACTTACCCAAGGTTCGTAGGTGAAAATCCACTCTCCAAATCGCCTCCTACCGAGACAAGGGGTTCGAAAATGAGATATAAAATCTCGACTTTCAGTCCTTATGTCCAAGTGCAGTTATCACAATTGCGATATGGGTACACAATTGCGAAGAAAGTCTCTTAATTGCAACATTAACATTCCTAGAAGCTCTTCCCCAATGCGAAGATGGGTTCGCAATTGCAAACCCTGCTGCCCTCGCAAAAGCGCCATATTTGTCGCAAATGCAAACTTCCCAACATTCCAGACCATTTCACAATTGCGAGCTTGGCATCGCCACTTGCGATACCTGAGACCCCCTGCTAAGCTCGCAATTGCGATCCTATTGTTCGCAAATACGACACCAGAGGCTACTGCACACTAATTTTTTGGCTTTCAATCCAAAACACTTCGATACTTGTCTGAAACTCACCCGAGACTTCCGTGATCCAAACCAAACCTCCATGTCCGCATATGCCCTAATGTTGCCAAAAAAAACAATACTAATATCACAATAAAGCATGCCCACGTCTCATCAACAATGTATACAAGAATTTCAACAACAACAAAATGAAATAGGAAATAACTCAACAATAAAAGGTATTCCATATAACAATAACTTCAACTAAAATCATATTAATAAAATAAGAGTCTAAACAAGTAAATTTACATATATAAGACTGTTTACACACTCGGCACCTTGTGTATCTTTCACATAATTAAAATAATGCAATTATACCAAATCCTATGGGGTAGTTTTCTCCACACAAAGTTAGGATAATAAAGATTCAATCTTTAACTAAAATAAAAAGGTCAAACCAAAAAGTCAACCCCAAGATCGCACTCAGGAACCTGACAAAACTAACAAATTCTAAATGCCCATTACTTATGAGACGAACGATACAAAAATCATCCAATTCTGTCCTCAAATCGACTTTCAATCCATTAATTTATGTTTTAGAAAAGGTTTAGTAAAATCCCAAATTTCCTCAATTCAAATCATCAATAAAATACTAAAATCGAGGTTGGAATCATGAAATATAAATAAAGTCGAGTCAAAAAATACTTACCCCAATCCAAATACTGAAAGTACCTTCCGAAAAATTGCCCAAAACTAAGCTATCTAACTCAAGTTGTGACAAAAGCCCTCGAAATAGAGTAGTATATAAGTCTGCCCAGTGGTCCTCTTCGTGATCGCGGGACCTACTTCATGGCAGAGAAGAACATATCATCAGCTTCGAGAAATCCTTCTCTGCGAACACGGTCTCGAGCCTACAAACACGACCCCTCAGCCATCTGGCCTACGCGAACGTGAACGCGACCTCTTAGATGCGAACGTGAAGGCGAACCACCGGCACCCTTCCAGTCATTCCTCTATGTGATTGCGGCATAAAGGATGCGACCATCTAGGATCTATAAACTTGATGAATAAATCCCCAGACATCCAAAATACACTTCGCGATCACGAACGGACTTTCTCGATCATGATGAAATACAGAGCAACCAAAAAAAAAAAACCAGCAACTCCAAAATATAAAGAAATGGCTCGTATCCCATCCAAAACACACCCGAGGCCCCTAAGACTCCGTCCAATCATACCAACTAATCCCAAAATATAACACAGACCTACGCAAGACCTCAAATCACACCAAATAATATCAATACTACAAATCTTGCCTCAATTCAAGCCTAATGAACTAATGAACTTTCAACTTCCAAAATTCATGTCGAACCATATCAAATCAATTCGTAATGACCTCAAATTTTTCTTGCAAGTCCAAAATGGCACAATGAACCTATACCAACTCGCGGAAAAGTAATCTGAACCCAATACCTTCCATACCTTCAACTATCCAACTTTCGCCAATTCAAGCTAAAATAAACTAGGAGCCACCAAATACACATCCGGACATGTGACCAAGTCAAAAATCACCATTCAGACGTAACAGAACTATAAAAACTCTGATCCGAGATCAAATAAGCAAAATCCAAACTTGGTCAACTCCTCAAACTTAAAGCTTCTAAAATGAGAATCATCTACCAAATCAATTACGAATCGCTTGAAAATCGAAACTGATCATACATGAAAGTCATAATATATCGTATGAAGCTACTCAATATCATAAACAATCAAACAAAAAGCAAATGCTCAAAATGACTGGTTGGGTCGCTACTAGAAGGCAGATAGTCTTAGAGAATGACCAAAGCATTCCTCAAGTTCAAGATTTGGAAAATGTACATTTTCATTTGGTTGATGAGCCTAAAACTACTCTATTGGTGATTTCGGAGGAAGAAACTACTGACCCAGCTTTGCTACCTGGATCAGTACTAGTTGAAGAATTATTTTCCCAAGGATTAAAAGGTCATGGTGATAATTATCATCACTTTGGCTTCAGTATTGATGATCAACTTCCCACTGCTCTTACTCTAACTCTTGTCACTTTTGTCACTACTGCTCAAGATGACGCTGGCCCTTCCAAAAAAAGGAAATATTAAGAAAGTGGTAACTGAAGGACCAATGGTGTTAATAATATGAAGAAACCCTATCGAGATGCCGTTTGGTTAAAACTTTTACTAGGATCCATTGAAAGGCAGAAGCTAGAATCACACTCTTCAATTACCCTAGTGAATGATGTGATTCACTTAGCTCTCAGGGTATAACTCTTTTTTCTTTATTCCTTTCATTTTTATTTCTTCATACTCATATAAATTTCCTTTTTTCTTTTTCATAGATTAATTTGACGGGTACAAAGCTAGTGAGGAGGATGGCTTGGACTGAGCAACAAGTAATATAATTAGGCATGGAAGCTGCAATTGAAAAGCACAATTTGAGTACCTTCAATTGGAAAAAAAAAGTTTTGACTAAGGAAAGGGAAATTTTGGAGCAGCAGCTCAGACTATCGACTGCTGAACGAGCAGTAGTGAAGACTTCAACAACATAATCGGAGAAGGAAAATGTTAGAATAAAGGCTAATTTTGTTGAGAAACATTCTAAATCCATAGAGAATATTCAAAGTTTGAATGAACATTTGAATTAGAAATAAGTATATGTAGGTGAAGTCATTCCAGATTTAACTTAAGTTAAGGAGGATCTTCGTGTCTCCTCTGAGAAGACTAGATTCCTTGAATCTTCTCTGGAACCTTTGAAGGTTTCTTATGATGCTGCTGAAGTAGAAAAGAAAAAACTTGCAAGTCAAAGTTAATCAACTGGAGAAGGAGTATGATGACCTTGAAGATAAATTAACTATGAATGGTAGTTGGGCTTACCTCCATACCCGTTTTGAGACTCTGGCTGAGGCTAGCCAAGAGGTTTTGACCTCAAATATGAAATTACTAAGGTTGAAGAGGCCATTTCAGTATCTTAGCAAGGCCAACGTTTCTCTACTCCCGAGGAAGAATGTTTTAGGGGTGATATGCGTAAGGATGATCCCGAGGCAGATTCCCAACCGTCATCTTCAAGTCCCCAAGATGACTCTCCTTCAATTACTAATCATTTTCCAGTTTATAACCTTCCTTCTCAAAATGCTCCTTCTAAGCCTTAGCCTTTATCATTACTAACCTTTTTTGTTTAAGCTGTTGAACTTTCATGTTTAAGTTATTCTTTTGTGACAAATTTATATCAACTTTTTATGCATTTCATTCATGCTTTACTCGTTCAATCTTTCTCGAGTCTTTTATAAATTTACTTTTGCATTTTAATTAAGTGAATGCTATATTATTGTCGTAACAAATCATATACGGTCTTAATTATAAAAGAGGTACCTTTTATTCAATTGAAGCTAATGAAGATGACGTCTCATCTTCATGATGGTGTAAAAATGTGAAATAACTTGATAAGTTTTATTTAAACATTTGAACTTTCAAGATAAATATTTATTTACATAATCGTTACAACTGCGTTTCCTAGCAAGACTGATTTCAGTTTAAAGTTCCCATAAGAATGTTCTATACCGTGACTACTCTTGGAATATACTATTCCGTATATGTTTTTGCACTCTTCTTATAGTTCTTGAATTATTTCTTGAGATTATTTGATCTTCTAGACATGTACTCTTATATAGTCCCCCGACATTTGAGTTTTAAATTTAAAAGCTTGAACACTAGATCATCAATTGAATTCCAATAACTTCTCTCCTCGTCCGTTTTCCATAAAAGGAAACATGTAAGAGACTCAGAATGATTGTAACCTTGTTCGAGAATGATAAGTAATTCACATGTCTTTTTGGATCTAACGTCATCATTTGGTTTGGGTTAGTTTTGTGCCAATCATCTAAAATGTAAGTAAAACTTATATGAACTAACAAATAATAAATTAAAAGATACCCGACTGTGGGTACTTTTTTCAGAAGTAATATTTCTTTAAGTGCACTGCATTCTAATGTGAAGGTAATACTTTTCGGTCCATGGTTTCTAATTCGTAAGCTCCTTTCCCAGCTATGCCACAAACTCGATATGGACCTTCCCAGCTCGGGCCTAATTCCCTTGAATTCACCGCTTGTGTGTATCGTAACACCTTTCTAAGGATGAAGTCCATAATTTTTAAATATCGTAAGTTCGACTTTCGGTTATAATACCATTATATCTTGTTCTTTTGAGCTACTATCTGCATCAAATCCAACTCCCTTCATTCATCCATCAAACCCAGATATGTACGAAGTGCCTTTTTATTTGAAAGTTAATTTATATGTTTATATCTCAGAATTGGTTCCCCTATCTCCATTCAGATCAGAGCTTCGGTGCCATAAACAAGTTAGAAAGGATTTTCTCTTTTGCTTATATTTTATGTTGTTCTATAAGCCCATAATACTTCGGGACATTTATCCTTTGATGGTTCCAAGTGTTACTGCAAATTATTGACAATTATTTTGTTCGTCAACTCTGCTTGTCCATTAGTAATGGGATAATATGGTGATCATGTTATTTTGTTTTGATTTTTCAACTTTTAAGAAATTCAGTTATCTTTAACCCCACGAAATTTGGCCCATTATCACATTTGATTTCACTTGGAACACCAAATCGGCAAATTATATTACTCCAAATGAAGTCAACGACTTCTTTTTCTCGCACTTGTTTGAAAGCGCCTATTTTAAATGGCCGCAGTGCTAGTCAGTTAAAACCATCAAAGTCCTTACCTTTCCTAGTGCTTATGGTAATGGTTCTGCGATATACATCCCTTATTTCATAAATGACCATGGTTCTAGTACTGAATGAAGTAGCTCTACCCGTTGATGCAATTGATTTGCATAACTTTGTGTAACGACCCGACCAGTCATTTTAAGAATTTAAGCTCCGTTCGGTGGCATAAGATCTTGAACAACTTCACATTGTGTATATCGACCTACGTGCATGGTTGGAATCAGTTACCGGATGATTCAGAGTCAAATTGGAAGAAGGATTTTAGTTTTGGAAGCTTAAGCGGTGAAATTTCACCGGAATTTTACTTTTTATGTAAACGGATCCGAAATAAGTTTTGGATAATGTCAACAGTTTTGTATGGTTATTTTGAGCTTAGGCGTGCGTCCGGATTTGGACTTGGAGGTCCGTACAGTAATTTGAGGCAATTCGGCGAACGTTGGAAAATTTGAAGTTTGGATAATGGAGTAGTTTGACCATAGTTGACTTTTTGGGATATCGGGGGTGGAATGCGATTCCGAGAGTTAGAGCAGCTCCGTTATGTGAATTGGGACTTGTCTGCAAAATTTGGCGTCATTTCGGGTTGAATTGATAGGTTTCGGCACGAGTTTAGAAGTTTAAAGAATTGAAAGTGCATAAGCTTGATTCATTATGTGATTCATAGCTTCGTCGTGTTTTGATGTGATTTGAGACCTCGAGGGGGCCTGTGTTAGAGTATGGAACTTGTTGGTATTCTTGGACGGGGTCCCGAGGGACGGGTGTGTTTCAGACGAGTCGTAGATGAATTCCATCGTTTTGAGGGAAGGCTGAGTTCTGGTGTAATCGCACCTGCGGATCTTGGGCGCAGGTGCTATGGTCGCATGCGCGATGGAGGAGGAACAGGTGTGAGAAAGGCTGGTCTGGGCAGTCTCCGCATATGCGGAGAAATGGTCGCACGTGCAGTCTACAAGTGCAGTTCCTGGGTCACAGATGCGATCATGGCCTTTAAGTGAAAAGTCGCAGGTGCAGTTAAGTGGACCACAGAAGCAGTTGTGTAGATGCGCCTTTTTTTCACAGATGCGAAAGTCCTGGCAGATTCATTTAAGCGATGGTTGGCCATTTTTTTTCACATTTTGAGTTTCGGACTTCGGATTTGGGAGCGATTTTTGGGGGTTTCAAGCAATCCGTTTGGGTAAGTGTTCTTGTCACGACCCCAAATCTAAACCAATCGTGATGGCGCCTATCGTGAAACCAGGCCAGCCAAAAACTACACTCAAATCGCAATAAGCTTCAATTTACATCTTTACTACACTTATAACCCATAAAGGGTTCCTTTAAACATTATTAAAATAGTTAAAGCTATACCGAATATTAAATACAACCCCCGAGATCCCGGAGTCACTGGTCATGAGCATCTACATAAAATATACAACTCAAAAGAAAATAAATTCTATAATAGTAAGCAGGAGAGAGAGAGAGAGAGCAGGATTGCAGACGCATGCAGCTACCTCACAAACCTCCGAGAAATCTCTGGAACAGATAGACAGCTCACCATGCCCTAACACCTGGATCTGCACACAAGGTGCAGGGAGTAATGTGAGTACACCAACTCAGCAGTAATGAAAATAAATCGGGACTGAGCAGCAAGAAACACATAAAATCAATTCATGAATTCACAATAAGCACAAACTTTCTTTCCAACAATGTATACGTTAAATCATCACGCTTAAAAGCCAATTTCAGTAAAAATCATTTGGAAATATACTTGCCAATAGTTTCAACATAACTTTCAAGAAGTTTAGTGTAAAAATGCTGAAAATCATAAAAAGGCCCCTCGTGAAAAACATATTTCATAAGTTCAGAGTAAAGGTGGTAAAATCATAAGTAGCCCCTCAGGCAAAAATATGTATCATAATCAGCCCCCTCGGGCATGCCTCACAGTCACTCATAATCAGCCCCTCGGGCATACCTCACAGTCACACATAATCAGCCCCTCGGGCATACCTCACAGTCACTCATGCCTCCCAATCACTCGTTACTCGTTACTTGCACTCAGTAGGTACCTGCACTTACTGAGGGCGTGTACAAACTCTGGAGGGGCTCCTTCAGCCGAATCGCTAATATCAAGCCACCTCGTGGCGTATCATATCCTCACAAATCATGCCCTCGGCCTCACTCAGGCATAACCTCTCAAAAGCCCCTCGGGCGTATCAGTAAAACGGGGTACTCGACCCAAAGCATCATTTTTAAATCTCAAAGTAGTGTTAATCAAGCCGAGTTTCGAAAATAGTAAGCACAATGTGACTGAGTGAAATCATCAATAAACAGTGAGGAAATAGCAGTAAAAATCCTCCAAGGGGTCTAAACAAGTCGGCACAAGGCCCCAAACATGGGTTATAGCCCAAATATAGCAATAGTCTTCAGAACACAGTTAACACATGATTTAGAGTAAAATACGAAACTCAATAGTTGCCGCAGAGAGGACCAAGTCCAATCCAAAAATCAGTGCGCGCCACATACTCTTCATCCGACATGTGCGCAATTCTCAAAGCAGTGAGAAATATGAAGTCCGGGTGTTTCATACCCTCAGGACAAGATTTATAACCATTACTTACCTCCACCGGGCCACAACACTAATCCACGATGCTCTTGCCCCTCAAATTGGCCCCCGATTGCTCCGAATTTAACCAAAACTAGTTTAACATCAACAATATATGCTAAAGGAACACAACCCAATCAAAAACTATTAATTTATACAAAAATCTCAAAATTCGGCCAAACCAGAGCCCCGGGCCCACGTCTCGGAATCCGATAAAATTTGCATCACAAGAACCCTTATCCTCCCACGAGTCCGTACATACCAAGCACATAAAAATCGTACCACAATTGCCCACTAAAATTTCCAAATCTTTCCTCCCATTTTTCCAAACTTTTTTCAACTTTAATCCTTCAAATTACAAGCCTAATCCTAACAAAATAGCATAGAAACGACTTTAATAATCCGGGAACTTACCTCCACTGAAGACCCTCGAATTGTCTCTTCAAATTGCCCTCAAATAAGCTCCAACCGCATGCAACAATGGAAGAATGACCAAAATTTCACGGAGGCTTTCTTTATATACTGTTTTGCTCAGCAAATCCGCACCTGCGGTCCCAGGTGCGCACCTGCGAATACCTGCTAACGGATTAATTCTCGCACCTGCGGCTTCGCAGGCGCGGCCAACTCTTCGCACCTGCGGACTCCTCCTACCTAGCCTCCCTTCGCACCTGCGGCGTCGCTCCTGCAGCTCCCCATCCGCAGGTGCGGCCAACACCAGAAACTTACACCAGTAGCCATTTGCTGCAATTTCCTAAGTTCAAAACTCCGCCAACCATCCGAAATCAATCCCGAGCCCCTCAGGGCCCCAACCAAACATCCCAACACACCCCATAGCATTATTCAAACTTAGTCGAGCCTTCGAAACACCAAAAACAACATGAAAACACCAAAATTACATCAAATTCAACCCTATGAACTTTGAAACTTCTAAATTTTGCCAACGACGCCGAAACCAATCAAAGCACCTCCGATTGACCTGATTTTGCACACATATCCAAAATGACATTACAGACATGTTCCAACTTCCGGAATTCCATTCCGACCCCGATAGTCTATTTTCCACTGCCGGCCGGAAATCGCCAAAAACTAACTTTCGCCAATTCAAGCCTAATTCTGCACCAGACATCAAAACTACATTCCTATCACATTCCTGAGTCCCAAATCACCTAACGAAGCTATCCGAGCCATAAAATACGCATTCCGAGGTCGTTCACCAATAAGTCAACTCTCAGTTGACTTTTTCAACTATTAGGCTACTTTAAGAGACTAAGTGCCTCAATTCTCACCATGACCACTCTGAACCCGAACCAACCGACCCAACTCATATAAATGAAGCAGAAACGGGGGAAACATGGCTAAACTCTCGGAACGACCGGCCGGGCCGTTACATTTTCTTCCATTTAAACATATGTTCGTCCACAAACGGGCCAAGGGTTTTTCTCCAACACCATCAAAATGCTACGTAGATTACCATGCACATACCCGGGGGTGATCCCATGTCACCCTATCCCATATAGGTCCAATAGCACAACACCGTTGAAATTTCGAAATCCAATCCTGACCCATAAACCTTAGAACCAAATTCCCACTTCTGAAATAATATACAAGATCAAAATTTCCATAACTATAAACTAAAAAAGTTTGAACATGCTGAATCAAGCCACATATGCACCCCAGATGAAATCACATAATACACCACGTGACTCAAACACTCATAGTGATAAATCTTAACCACAATAACTGCTCAGAACAACCCAATACCGGTACATAACCTCTTATCAATAAATGCCTCGCTCTAACACTTCCATATACTGCCGATGGTGAAAGAAACACGTAGAACTAAAACCCATTCGTCCGATCAGTCCGACATGAAGCTCCCCCTTCCCAAACAGGAATTATAGCAGATTCCTAAGTTGACTCCCGATATTTATCCTTCCAACTATGCTGTAGACAATTCTTAAAATAGTCATTCTAGGTCCAATGAACTCTTCTCATCCATCGCGACCACCCTGATGACATGACACATTGATACAATTCGAAGACAAAACTTGTGAAACTTGTGCACTTAATAGCAACACCCCAATGTAATCAAATTATATAAAAGATCCACACGAGAGGACTATCCTGCCATTAACGATTACCATCACCATATCATGCTAACAGCCTGGCACACACCGTAAAAATCAAAACGCACGAATCCAATACCAAAGGTCATACCCCTACATAACTCCGCTACACTGCGCGATCTCATCCAAATGCTGGTCCACTTGAAATATTTCAAGACACCTTGCCTAAAATCAATAACCATTCGAAATTCGACANTAAACTCAATCACGATCGAATGGTACATTCCCCAATAATAGAAATTCGGAGCCAACAATTCTGACCCGATGCAGAACACACCCTTATTAGCCTACCAATAACCCGGTCACCCACAACAGATAGATAACTTACCGAAAAGTTCAAGATGACGGAATCATGGTACATTCTAACATCCGACTAGCTCTGCTTGCATCTTCACAGTTCACTACCACAAAATAACTTGTTTATGAGAACTCTCAGTCTCGAAGTCCATGAAGCACACATTACTATATCTGATCTCAACTCCACCGCTCGAATACATGACGCATCCCAAATACTCAATCATTCCACGAGGGATACCCCTATGATTCTTCCGTGTTACCAAGCAACCTGGAATATCAACAGTCGATCTAACAAGAGAGCGCCGCAATACCAATGAAGTACCCTTAACTCCACACATGACCTTTAAAAAATGTATACCCTCATCAAGCCACCCCACAGTGATATCATCTACCAAGTCATCTGAAACTGTCCATGCTGCCTACAAATTTTTTTTTGACCTTTCTTCCAGAACTGAACCGCGACCTCACATATGCAAATCTCAACTCTACCCACATACCGCATACGCCATGCCATCCCAGGGCAATTATGGGAACGCCTTGATCCCTTTCGAGCCACCGACAACTACGTACCAACTAGCCAAGAGCTTCCATTTGATCCCATTTAGAAGCAGATTCACTACACGTCACCCGCACCTCACACCAGAAGAAAATATGCGCCCTTAACCGCGGTAGAAACCATCAGGAACTATCCGAAATCCCATTTGTGCAACACCAAACCATCAGGACTGAATTCTTCTAACTCAACCAAGCTACGCAGGCCACCAAAAATCCCAGAGCATTGCTAAGAAACACCCGTAAAACTCGTCACCTCATGAATCACCCAAAGAACTAATCATATCCCTTACCATGCCGATCCGACCTACTACCAAGTTTCCCTATTTACCCAAGTTTCTTCTGAGTTACCTTCAAATTGATACTTCTCCCTGCCGTAATACCACAATTTTCAACCCAGACTCACCACACGCGACCCAAACACAAAACCATACCGTCTAAGGCTCATAAGCCGCCGAATACTCTCTCAAATATCCACCAAAGTACCACATTCAAAATACTTACCCTGAAGAGACTTCTTGCGAATCTAAATCCATTACCTTCACTTTCCTGATAATGATATGTATAATCTGTGATGATATAGAAATACTACAAGTCTTGACACCCTCCAACGTAAATCTCAATCACACTGACAAATTTAGGTAGAATCAACCTGACCCGTTTGCACACTAACATACTAGGAAAGTAATCCACTCACTTGAAGCCACAAGCAAATTCATACACTGCACACACTACACCTTTTACAATTTCCACTAAATTATTAAATAGAACCCAATTACCCAATAGAGTACATTTTTCCATTACTCGTGTCTTCCCCGACCCCACATCTGTAGGTCATAACTGATCCACCAATATACCTCGAACCGAAACTATTACCACACACAATCGTGCAATCAACTTATCATTAACAGACTCCCCCACTTGGCTCAAAGCCAACGATCGAGACAAACAATAACTCACAATGCCCATAATAACACCACCCGTCTAACATCTCAAGTTATCTGCAAATCTCACATTCACCATTGTAACAGTCATGCCAACTTCCACAAGCGATCTAAACTCCAATTACAACATATATCATTTACTGGTAGAAGAGAACTTATTGCAGAACTACATAGGGATCATACACCCTAGGAAAATCCGCAGGAGATACCCCTGCCCGCTAGGCTCAAACATAATATCTCTCTATACACTTCCGAAGACCATAACTAACACGCAATCACTACACCTTTCTGCATCTGAACACAAACAACGCCTATCCTCGAGGCATCACAATACGTGGTAAGAGCCTGAAGCTGATGGCAGAACTAACACTGGAGCGGTGGTCACAGAAATCTCGAGCTTTTGGGAGCTCTACCCACACATGTCTGACCACATGGATACCCTTACTGGACACCACGTGTCCCAAGAATGATACTGAATCAAGCCAAAATTCACACTCGGAGAATTTTGCATAGAGCCTTTCCTCCTTGAATCCTTATAATGCCATCCTCAAATACTGAGTATGCTGCTCCTGGATACGCGAATATGCCAAGACGCCATCAATGAATACAATAACAAGGAGTGCTAATACGGCTGGAATACACCGTTAATCAAATATATGAACGCTACTGGGGCAATGATTAGCTCAAAGACATCACCAGGAACTCATAACCCAACAGAAAGATCCGCTTCACTCCACAACTACACAACATGAGAGGTCTTCCAATACATTCACAACTCGAAGCAATATACCAAACCGAGACAGAAATTACACATTCAATAGTTCTTGCCACATTTCTAGCCAACCCTTTTGTCACAATCAACAACCTGAATGCAACCAACCATCAAATCACACTCACCACGTAGCCATCTAGTCACCAATTCTCATCAATAAGAACACAAACGGACATATAAGTCCCCAAATGCACGGCTCACATAATCAAAGCCTCAGCACTCAAGCCACAGAATGAATCCGGCCTCAAATCCTCCAGACTGACCCATTACCAACATGCCAAAATCACATCTCATCCATGGAAGTCACAAGCCATCGATGCACAACTGATACCAAGCGCTCTCGGGCGCGTTCAAATACATGGAAGGAATTCAAGAGTTACGCTCTTGGCTGAATACAATGGATTCACAGGACAAGAATTCAAGAATGTGAGATTTTCCTAAGGGTTCCGCAGCCTCTCGAAGATAAGTATAGACGTCTCCGTACCGATCCGCAAGACTCTACTAAACCTGCTCATGACTGGTGAGTCCTATGAAGCCTAGCGCTCTGATACCAACTTGTCATGACCCCAAATCTAAACCAGTCGTGATGGCGCCTATCGTGGAACTAGGCCAGGCAGTAACTACACTCAAATCGCAATAAGCTTCCATTTACATCTTTACTACAGTGATAAACCATAAAGGTTTCCTTTAAACATTATTAAAACAGTTAATGTTATACCGAATATTAAATACAACCCCCGATATCCCAGAGTCCCGGTCATGAGCATCTACATAAAATATACAACTCAAAAGAAAATAAATTCTATAATAGTAAGCACGAGAGAGAGAGAGCAGCACTGCAGACGCATGCAACTACCTCGCAAACCTCCGAGAAATCTCTGGAACAGATAGACATCTCACCCTGCCCTAACACCTGGATCTGCACACAAGGTGTAGGGAGTAATGTGAGTAAACCAACTCAGTAGTAATGAAAATAAATCGGGTCTGATCAGCAAGAAACATATAAACCCTATTCATCAATTCCCAATAAGCACAACCTTTCTTTCCAACATTGTATACGTTAAATCATCACGCTTAAAAGCCAATTTCAGTAAAAATCATTTGGAAATATACTTGCCAATAGTTTCAACATAACTTTTAAGAAGTTTAGTGTAAAAATGCTGAAAATCATAAAAAGGCCCCTCGGGCAAAACATATTTCATAAGTTCAGAGTGAAAGTTGTAAAATAATAAATAGCCCCTCGGCCAAAAACATGTATCATAATTAGCCCCTCGGGCAGGCCTCACAGTCACTCATAATCAGCGCCTCGGGCATACCTCACAGTCACTCATAATCAGCCCCTCGGGCATACTTCAGAGTCACTCATAATCAGCCCCTCGGGCATACCTCATAGTCACTCATGCCTCCTAATCACTCGTCACTCGGCACTCGACACTCGCACTCAGTAGGTACCTGTGCTCACTGGGGGTGTGTACAGACTTTGGAGGGGCTCCTTCAACCCAAGCGCTAATATCAAGCCACCTCGTGGCGTATCATATCCTTACAAATCAGGCCCTTAACCTTACTCAGTTAGAATCTCTCAAAAGACCCTCGGGCGTATCAGTAAAATGGGGTACTCGACCCAAAGCATCATTTTTAAATCTCAAAGTAGTGTAAATCATGCCGAGTTTCGAAAATAGTAAGCAAAATGTGACTGAGTGAAATCATCAATAAACAGTGAGGAAATAGCAGTAAAAAGCCTCCAAGGGGTCTAAACAAGTCGGCACGAGGCCCCAAACATGGGTTATAGCCCAAATATAGCAATAGTCTTCAGAACAAAGTTAACATATGATTTAGAGTAAAATACGAAACTCAATAGTTGCCGCAGAGAGGACCAAGTCCAATCCAAAAGTCAGTGCGCGCCACATACTCTTCATCCGACATGTGCGCCATTCTCAAAGCAGTGAGAAATATGAAGTCCGGGTGTTTCATACCCTCAGGACAAGATTTATAACCATTACTTACCTCCACCGGGCCACAACACTAATCCAGATGCTCTTGCCCCTCAAATTGGCTCCCGATTGCTCCGAATCTAACAAAAACCAGTTTAACATCATAAATATATGCTAAAGGAACACAACCCAATCGAAAACTAACAATTTATACAAAAATCTCAAAATTCGGCCAAACCCGAGCCCTGAGCCCACGTCTCGGAATCCGATAAAATTTACATCACAAGAACCTTTATCCTCCCACGAGTCCGTACATACCACGAACATCAAATCGGACCACAATTGCCCACTAAAATTACCAAAAGAAATTTCCAAATCTTTCCTCCCATTTTTCCAAACTTTTTCTACTTTAATCCTTCAAATTACTAGCCTAATCCAAGCAAAATAGCATAGAAACGACTTTAATAATCCTGGAACTTACCTCCACTGAAGACCCTCGAATTCTCTCTTCAAATTTCCCTCAAATAAGCTCCAACCGCATGCAACAATGGTAGAATGACCAAAACTTCACGAAGGCTTTCTTTTTATACTGTTCTGCCAAGCAAATCCGCACCTGCGGACCTTTCATCACACCTGTGGACCCGCACCTGCGGTCCCAGCTGCGCACCTACGAAATCCCACTAACGGATCAATTCTCGCACCTGCGATCTCTTCTCCGCACCTGCGGCTTCACAGGCGCGGCCAACTCTTCGCACCTGTGGACTCCTCATGCCTAGCCTCCCTTCGCACCTGCGCATGGATCTTCGCACCTGCAGCTACCCATCCGCAGGTGCAGCCAACACCAGAAACTTACACCAGCAGCCATTTGGTGCAATTTCCCAAGTTCAAAACTCCGCCAACCATCCGAAATGTATCCCGAGCCCCTCGGGGCCCTAACCAAACATACCAACACACCCCATAGCATTATTAAAACTTAGTCGAGCCTTCAAAACAGAAAAAACAACATGAAAACACTAACATTACATCAAATTCAACCCTATGAACTTTGAAACTTCTAAATTTCGCCAACGACGCCGAAACCAACCAAAACACCTCCGATTGAGCTGAAATTTTCCACACATATGCAAAATGACATTACGGACCTGTTCCAACTTCTGGAATTCCATTCCGACCCCGATAGCCTATTTTCCACTACCGACCGAAAATCGCCAAAAACTAACTTTCGCCGATTCAAGCCTAATTCTGCACCAGACATCAAAAATACATTCCGAACACACTCCTGAGTCCCAAATCACCTAATGAAGCTAAACGAGCCATAAAATCCGTATTACGAGGTCGTTCACCAATAAGTCAACTCTCAGTTGACTTTTTCAACTATTAGGCTACTTTAAGAGACTAAGTGCCTCAATTCTCACGATGACCGCTATGAACCCGAACCAACCGACCCAACACACATAAGTGAAGCAGAAACGGGGGAAACGGGGCTAAAATCTCGGAACGACCGACCGGGTTGTTACAGTTCTTCACCAAGTATTTAATGTATTCCATAACTTTACCTTCATTTCTATCATTAAATTTGTGTTTCGGGTTGAAGAAAATGTTGGTTTTTGAAGAAAATTTCTAAAATGAAAAATCATGATTTGAGGGATGAAATCATATCGGAATTTGATAATTTTTGTATGGTTGAACTCACATTGGAATGTGTGTTCGAGTTTTGTAAAATTTGTCGGGTTCCGAGATGCAGGCCCGGGGGTCGACTTTTGGGTCGATTTTTAAATTTTTGTAAAGATCGAAGCTTTATTATCCGTAATAGTTCCTTATAAGTTTTATGTGTGTTTTGAAGTTATTCTAGTTGGTTTTGAGCCGTCCGGAAGCCTTTTCACCGGAGAAGTCCATTTTAGAGTACCGGGTTGTCGTCTTTGAGGTAAGTATCGTGTATAACCTTGTGTGGGGGAATTACCCCTTAGGATTTGAGTATTCTATGTTGATTGTAGTCCGTGTACGCGAGGTGACGAGTGTGTGCTCGGACTTATTTGTAGGTTGACCTTTTAGGATTCTTAGGTCCTTATATTCACCTTGTATGAAGATGTTCTTGATATGCTTGAGTTCTTATTTGCTAGTTTCACCTAAACATGATTTGATTAGAGCTAATTGCTTTTGGATTCACCCTTACCACCTATTTGACCCTGATTTTACTTAACCAAAGGTTTTACCTCTTCTATCGTCATGCTATATTTTCATAAACTGCCTATAATTAATTGAAATTCTTAGTATTATTGTATTGGTAAAAAAGAGCTTCACACGTGTAATAAATCTTGATGACTCAGCAGTCTACGTGGAGCATTGAAGACACGACAACTGGACGGGACTCTATGAAGAGGTATGAGGCAAAGAGGTACGGCAAATCACACCCACGAGTTAATTAGCTACGGAAGTCTCAACCTGATTTAGAAGATGAAGAGACACAATCAAAATGTATCTGGGCGGAACAAAGGGCAGATTCAGAGATCTTTAATTAGTGATCCACACGTTACACAACATTCACGCAACAGTTACGGTTACTCATTGTAACGTTACATTAATGTCATAATTAGTCATTAATGCTCAATCATTGAAAATGGAAAACATTATATTAGGAAATTCCCTATATACGGGAGTAAAATATAACCTGTAAGGGACATTCGAACTACTATTGCAATACACTTTACTTTTCGGCATCTCATTGATTTTTCTTTATTACTTACAATTATCAGTCTTGCCTTGGTTATCAGAAACCCGTGTTCATCCCAAAAATAGTTTTGGTCAAAGGATTTAATTCTTTGGTTAAACAAATTGGTTCCGTTACCGGGAATCTGATAATATTTGCGATATCCTCTGAACTATGTCGAACTCCAACGACAACAACCAGTAGTGGAATAGAACCCTAGTTCCATAACCTTCAGGAACCCCACGTGGTTCAAGGGAGCAATCCCCAGAAAGATCCAATAACAACAACGATAATAATGATCAAACGGTAGAATAAGATCGGGTAAAGAAAATGATTGCAGAGTATGTGATCTAGGCTTTGCAAGAATTTGGGAGGAGATTACCAGCAGCGTCACCTGCACCACTGACACCACCCCCCAATAATACCATCACTATGGAAAATCCTCCGTCTGGTTGGCAAACTCAGGAAGGGGAGATACTCCTAATGAATCTCTCGAAGCGAGACCAGGTATGTCTAATAACTCTAAATTACAGACTTTATTACTAACTTTGCAGAAACAGGTGAAGGAACAAAACAATCGAATCGAACAAATTCCTGGAGTACCACCTGTTATAAAAGGCATTACCGTTGCTAGATATTCTCAACAACCTTGGAAACCAAGAGCAGCACCCGTACCTATTCCCAAGAAGTTTAAAATGCCTGACGTTCCTAAGTATGATGGGGCAACTGACCCACACGACCATATGACTGCTTTTACCACCGGAGTGAAGTGCAACGACTTAACAAAAGAAGAAATTGAGTGGTCCTAGTTAAAAAGTTTTGAGAAACACTTACCAAAGGGGCGCTAACCTGATATTGTCTTCTCCCTGAAAACTCTATTGATTCTTTTGCTGAGCTTGCAGATTCCTTCATAAAGGCACATTCCGGTGCAAAAAAAGTCGAGAAAAGGATGGAGGACATCTTTAAAATAAAACAAGGAGATACGGAACTACTTCGTGAATTTGTAGACAGCTTTCAACAAGAAAGAATGCAACTACCAAGGGTGCCTGATAATTGGGAAGCCATGGAATTTGCAAGTAATCTAAATAACAAAAGCTCAGAAGCCACAAGGAGACTCAAAGAAAGCTTGAGAGAATTCCCAGCTACAACGTGGAATGATGTTTATAACAGGTACAGTACTAAACTTAGAATAGAAGATAATACCATTGCTCATTCGAAAGATGAAGATCATACCAGATCCAGACGTTCCGAATCAAACAGGAGATCAGGTAAAACAGGTTCGATCCTTACTTGGAACCATCAGGATGTGAAACATGCCCAGGTTCGAAAACACCAGGCCAGATTATAGACCACCAAGCAGAGATGCAGGCTCGTCCTCATCTAGATCTAGAAAGGATCAAGATGAACAACCTAGAGGTAATGCACGAATAGGGATCACACCTTCAATGTAAGTACCTCCAAACTAATTTCAGTATTAAGAAATATGGGTGATAAGGTTCGATGGCCCAAAGAAATGAGGTCAAACCCGAATAAGAGGAGCCCAGATTTCTGGTGTGAATTCCATAATTATCATGGACACTGCAGATTGCAGATTTTTGCAAGGTGAGGTAGAATAATTATTGAAACAGGGCTATTTAATAGAATTGTTTAGTGAAAAAGGTAAAATGGCATACATGAAGAACATGTAGGAACCCCCAAAACCTCCATCTCCAAAACAAACCGTCAACATGATACATAGAGGTGAAGAAGTAAATGAAGTTGTCTGCAAAGCGGCCACGAAGTTCACAATTACACAGGGAAAGCGGGTTCGTGAAAATCTGGAAGCAAACGATATAACCTTCGATGATGCAGATATCGGCGGATTAATGCTTCCTCACAACGATGCTCCGGTAATATCCTTACTTATTCATGACACTAACGTAAAAAGAGTGTTGATTGATCCAGGTAGTTCAGTCAATATCACTTTTCTAAGAGTCGTGGAAGAAATGTTATTGAGGAATCATAATCCCAAAGGCACGATCCATATCGGGGTTTGATAACTCTACGGTTATAATAAAAGGGGAAATTGAACTTAACACTTATGCTGAGGGAGTAATAAAAAATACCAGGTTCCAAGTCATCGATACTGACATGGCTTATAACGTAATCTTGGGAAGGCCATGGATCCACGACATGAAGGCAATACCATCCACCTAGCATCATGTAATTAAATTACCCTCCGAATGGGGGATTCAACAAATTAGAGGCGATCAGCAAACCGCGAGAAATATAAATTTCGTGGTACGCTACAACCAAAAAGTAGAGGTGGAAGAATCAAAAGATAAGGGAATCTCCCAAGCAGGTAACACCACCCAAACATGTATGGAAGAAATTACTACCCAAATAGGTACAGAAGGTATTATTGCTGAAACAGGTATGAAGATACTCACGAGAAGGTGAATCAATTCACCACGGAAGATGCATTGGACCACACGAATGTAGATTCTAGATTGGACGTCCTTCATGAACCATAGGAAGTCGAGCACATCAAAAAAACTACGGAAGAGCTCGAAGCTGTTCCATTGTTTGAAAAAAAACCTGAATAGAAAGTGTATATCGGCACGAGGCTGAGCCCCAGTCGAAAAGGTAAGTTAATTGATTATTTAAAGGCTAACGCAGATTACTTTGCGTGGTCCCACTCAGATATGATAGGTATCCCACTAGAAGTGATGACTCATAAACTAAATGAAGATCCATCCTTCGTACCTGTTAAGCAGAAGAAAAGAAAGCAAGGACAATTCAAGAACCAAGTGATTGGCGAAGAGGTACAGAAACTCTTGAAAATGGTTCGATACGAGAGGTAACGTACCCTAACTGGCTAGCTAACACTGTGGTAGTACCTAAAAAGAATGGCAAATGAGAGTATGCGTAGATTATACTGACTTAAATAAAGCATGCCCCAAAGATTCATTCCCATTACCACATATAGATCAAATGATTGATGCCACCGCAAGTCATGAATTGTTAAGATTTCTAGATGCGTATTCTGGTTATAATCAGATTAAAATGGATCCCTCAGACGAGGAAAAAACCCCCTTTATTACAAACATGGGGACTTATTGTTAGAAAGTCATGCCTTTTGGCTTAAAAAATAGTAGAGCCACCTATCAAAGGCTAGTGACCAAGATGTTTCAGGAACGTCTGGGATAAACGATGGAAGTTTACATTGATGACATGTTGGTAAAATCAACACGGGCGGAAGACCATTTCCAGCACCTCTCTATTACCTTTGACATTTTACGCAGGTATAATATGAAGCTGAATCCAGAAAAATGCGCTTTCAGCGTAGAATCAGGTAAATTCTTGGGTTTCCTTGTATCAAACAGGGGAATAGAGGTAAATCCTGATCAAATTAAAGCTATATAAGAAATACCTATGTACTTATAAACAAAAAAGAAGTGCAATGACTAACGGGAAGAATTGCAGCCTTAGGAAGATTTATGTCTAAATCTTGCGAGAAATGTTTTAAATTCTTTGCAGTTCTCAAAAAGCAAAATCGGTTCGAATGGACTGAAGAATGTCAACAGGCTCTCAAAGACCTAAAGGCTTATCTATCAAAACCTCTATTGTTGTCAAAGCCAAAGGAGGGGGAGAGGCTGTACGTCTACCTTGCCATCTCGGAAATTGCTGTAAGTGCAGTATTGGTAAGGGAGAATAAAGGTAAACAGTCTCCTATTTACTATGTAAGCAAGACATTACTAGATGCTGAAACTAGATATCCACATCTAGTAAAGTTAGCCTTAGCTCTAATCATGGCATCTAGAAAATTAAGGCCATACTTTCAATGTCATCCAATCACAGTTGTGACCTCATATCCATTAAGAAACATACTGCATAAACAAGAACTATCACGAATATTAGCCAAGTGGGCCATAGAATTAAGTGAGTATGAAATAACATATCAGCCTAGGACTGCAATCAAGTCTAAGATCTTAGCTGATTTTGTCGTTGATTTTAGTAATAACATTGTCCCCGAAGTGGAAAAAGAGTTACAACTCTTTAACAGTGCTAATCCGGGTCTATGGACCCTATTTACCGATGGTTCTTCCAATATAAAAGGTGCCGACTTAGGCATAGTCTTAATGTCACCCACGGGTGAAAAGACACGACACGATATCAAATGTTATCGTATAACTAACAATAAAGCAGAGTAAGAAGCTGTCATTGTAGGACTAGAACTCGCACGAGAACTTTCAATCGAGCAAATCGTAATAAAAAATGACTCCAAACTGGTAGTAAATCAGATGCAGGGGACTTACATCGCTCGAGAGACTCAGACGCAACAATATCTGGAAAAGGCACGAGAGCTCGTGAGACAATTAAAAACATGGAAGGTAATACAAATACCTAAATAGGAAAATGCAGAATCAAATGCATTAGCTAACCTCACAGTAGTCACGGAAGTAACAAACAAACACAATGCAATTGTCGTTCATCTATTCCATTCAGCGATCGACGGGACAAAAACGAGGCAACTTTCAACAATTTAACCTGGGATTGGAGAAACGAAATCTTAATTTTTTTGCAGAATGGCACCGTACCTGAAGACAAGAATATAGCTCAAGTACTTTGCCGCAAAGCTGCACGGTACTGCCTCATTCCCAACTTATTATATCGCAAGATGTTCGGAGGGCCCCTAGCAAAATGCCTCGGACCTAACCAAAAGGAGTTTGTGATGAAAGAAGTCCACGAAGGACACCGTGGAAATCACTCAGGGGCGAGATCCTTGGTAAAAACCCTAATCAGAGCTGGATACTATTGGCCTAAGATGGAAGAAAAGTCCGAGAACTTCGTATCCAAATGCGACAGATGCCAAAGGTTTGCCAATAACATGCATCGACCAGTGGGATTATTGCATCCAATAATATCTCCATGGCCTTTCATGAAATGGGGTATGGACATAGTGGGACCTCTTCCCACAGCTAAAGGGTAGGTACGGTTTTTACTCGTGCTAATCGACTATTTTACAAAATGGGTAGAGGCAGAAGCATTCAAACAGGTTCGAGAAAAGGAAGTTAAAAGCTTCTTATGGCGAAACATAATATTCCGCTTTGGGATACTAAAGGAGATCGTGTGTGATAATGGCCCACAATGCATAGGCTCACAAATCACAGAATTTTTCGAAAGTTGGCAAATCAAATGGATCACTTCAACGCCATATCACCCCGTGGCTAATGGTCAAGCTGATTCAACGAATAAAGTCATCATCAACAATCTAAAGAAGCGGTTAGATAAAGCCAAAGGAAATTGGCATGATGAGTTTTCAGCGGTACTATGGGCATACAGAACAACTTCAAAAACAGCTACAGGAGAAACTCCGTTCGCACTTGTCTATGGCTCAGAAGCCTTAATACCTTTGGAGATTGGCGAACCAAGCATAAGTTTTACAACAACCACGGAGGTAGCAAATGACGACGAATTGAAGATCAATCTGGACCTGCTCGAACCACGGAGAGAAGCAACACTAATAGGGATGGAAGCTAAAAAACAAATCATAGAGCGTTATTACAACCGTAAAGCTCATCTCAGATACTTCAAGATTGGGGACTTCATCCTAAAAAAAGTCTTTCAATCAACAAAAGAAGCAGGCACAGGAAAGCTAAGTCCAAACTGGGAAGGACCCTACAAAGTCCGAGGCATAGCTGGGAAGGGCGCCTACGAGCTGGAAGCTATGGGCGACAGAGTCCTACCAACAAGTTGGAATGCCATCCACTTGAAGAAGTACTACTTCTAAGGAAAAGAAGTACCCCCGGTCAGGTATCACACGTTCGATTTTATTTTGAACATTTAACATTTTACCAACCTTTTTAGATTATAGGCTTCCCGGTCTAGGGTTACACTTTCTGATGGACATTTTAAAGGGTTAAGCAGTCATCATCTAAAAACTATATACCTTCGAGTCTCGTATATTTTTCCTTTTCAGGAAAAGGACCACAAGGAAGGAATAGTCAAGTGCTCGAGATTTCATTCTTCAAAGCTCAAACACTTGGGGGACTATACAGTATGGAAGGCAAAGACGAAGCAAAAAAGACTATCAAAAAGTCAGAGCTCGAACTTGAAGATCCATCTACCCAATAAGTCAAGTGATACGAGCAAAATCGAAAGAGCCAAAGACTCAGACACAAAGCCTAATCCAAAAAATCTTCGAACATGTTCAGGTTAAAAGGCAAAATATTAGCTACGAGGAAGAAATACGCATCTTTGTACTTATTCAAAAGAAAGACTATTGTAACAAAAAATAGTTATGGATAAAAGATCATCATCATTGTACCCATTCAAAACTGTTGTAACTAAAAACAGTTACGAAATCTTTGTACTCATATAGAAAACTGTTATCAAATAAAACAGTTACGGATAAAAGATCAAAATCCTTATACTTGTTCAAAAAACTGTTATCAAATAAAACAGTTACGGATGTAAAAGCATTTCCCTCATGCTTATTGAAAACTGTTGTCAACAAAAATAGTTACGGCTAAAAACCCCAACTTGAATAAAAACTGTTACAAACGAAAAACAGTTGCTCTCTTGTATTAACTCAAAAAAACTGTTACATACGAAAAACAGTTACGAAATACAAGTGTATATCAAATCTATTAAAAGAAAACAGTTGCAACATGAGTTTTAGACGATAATCAAACACATGTAAAATGTTGTGAAAGTCCAAACAGAAAACTTTCCTCAGAAACATTCTTAAACATGTGAAAAATTCCTATCACTCTATTGCATTATTACACCTTTATGAAGTTAAGACGTCTTCTTCATTAAGTGTCGATCGAAAAGGGCCCTCTTTCAGAAATTATGCCTACTACAAAAAGGCACACATTTTATATGACACCGTGCCTATTATGAAAATGTGCGAGTAATCGAAAGCATTCTATATGCAAAATTCAGAGGTAAGACTAAAACCTCGAAAAATAAAGCATGCAAAAGACTTAAAGAGTGAAACAGAAACTCAACGGAAAACAAAAGTCATACTTGCATTAATATATTAATATGGCTAAGTAAAAACTAAGTATTAACTTATACTTAGCCGTATAGAGTTTTTTATACATTAAGGTTCCCCTAAGTTGTCATTTGGGGACTTTAAGAGATCCAAATTTACCCCTGATGAGACTGGGGGTAACCACCAATTGAGACAAAGAAAGAAAAAAAAAAGGGAGGACCCAACTTCTTAAACTTCATCATGAGGGGGGTTGACTTCACTGGCAGAAGGAGCAGGAGTGGTTTGGGACGAAGAGACTTGAGCAGCAGGAACCTCACCTTCAGGTGAAGAGAGATTCTGACCTTGTTGAACCTTCTCAATGGACTCCTTGATTTTTGCAATTTCAGCATTAAGGCCCAAACCCTCTCATCTCATTTCAGTCAATGTGTCGAGGCGAGAGTTCATGTATGCCCAACTAACATCGACGACTGTCCTATCTTCAAGAGCTTCGTAATCTTTCTCCCATAGCATAACCTCAGCTCTTAGCTCATCCCTCTCGGCCACAACAACATCTTTGGAGACCCTTAAAGGAGCGAGAGACCTTTCCAGGAATTGGACTTTTTCTAAGGAGTTGCAGAGATCTTCCTGGGTCTGAGTAAGTGATTGCACAAGCTCGCCTGAATACTCCTCTTTTTGGTCTAGCAAGGCCTTCAAATTCCTGATTTATTCAGAGGCACGAGACAACTGCTCCACGAAAAAAGGATTCAAGGGCATTCATGTCTTTGCTCGCCTGATCAGAAAATGCTTTCTCCATGGCCAACTCTGCCGTCATGACTATCACTTGATATTCCAAGGTATATTTTTCTTCTTCTACGGCCTCCATGTCGAGCCTTAAGCTTTCATATTGCTCCTTCCAGTTGTCTGCTTCAGCATGCCATTCCTTCTTTTCCTGCTCCGTGTTAGAAACCCTCTTCATAAGCTCCGTGCCTATAAGATTGATCTGCAAAAGAAAGCAAATTATATATGATAAATACACATACAAGAATTAATGAAAGAAAATACATTCTACCTTTAAAGAAGTATGCACGATCTCATTAGCCCATGTAAGGGAACTGTGGCTATCCAGCTTAGCTCTCTCTATCGGATCTATCAACGATTTCAACCACACATCAGGCTGGCCAGACTTTTTAAAGAGGCTACCCTCTGCCGGAACTTCTATCATCACCTGACTCATCTCCTTGCTGGAAGACCCTACTTTTGAAATAGAAGGCGCAGAAGCAGAAACAGATGCATGAGCCACGAGAAAGGAAGTGTGAGGAGCTGAAAAAGCCACGGGAGATAGAGCAAGAACATGAGCAGGAATAGACACAGGGGCAGGAGAAATAACTGGAACAGTGGAGGGGAGTTCTCTAAGAGAAGGAGAGAAAATAACCAGGGGAGCTTCATCAGCAACAGGACCAAAGCCATCCCGGAATAAATGATCAACATAATCATGCACGGGAGAGGGAGAAGCATCCTCAAGGGCAGGAAATTTCAGGTACGGAAGGATCAATAACAGGTGTAGACTCGTCGTCTGAGACCACCTTCCTTCTGTGTGACCTATGGATTAAAAAGCCCTATTCTTCCTCCTCTTCTTCCGAGGTACTTGACCCACCTTCTTTTCTCTTTGAAGAAGAAGAGCCTGAAATGATCTCCTGGTCCTGAGCCAGGGATAACTTGGGAACAGACGCGGATGTAGAAACTCCACGAGTAGGAAACCCTGTCAAAAGGAAAGGATTAAATAATGCTCAAAGGGAGAAACAAGTACAAACAAAAACTTCACTTACCATGAGTCTTAACTCTCCAACCAAACCTCTCAGAGAGGTACTTCCATGAACGTTCTTCCAATGGAGCGATTAACAAAAGCTTTTCTACCCAATCTCTGAAACCGGAGACATTCTCGACGGTTCCCATGATTGCTGCAAAAAGAAGAAACAACTACGGTGTTAGTAAAACATCTAAAGCAAAAAGCAAGGAATGTGAGCTAAAATGTACTCACGTGCACGATTCCACTTCTCAGGGAAGGGAATATTTTCTTCACCTACTAAGCCAATCGTAGGCACAACAACGTATCGAAGATACCAACCTCGATCCTTATCATCTTCAGAAGTCACTAACACCCTTTTACTCCTAGCAGCCAGGGTAAAAATTCCCTGATGGAACAACATTGGGGAATAGAGGTGAATAAGATGATGAAAGGTAAAGGGGATCAAAGCTAAGGTATCCAAGTATCTAAAACATGCAACGACTCGCCATACAAGAGGACCGACTTGTCCCAAGTAAATTTTGAAAAATCGACAGAACTCGATGATAACTGGGTCAATGGGAGGCTTAAACCCTAATGTAAAGGGATATGTATAAACAAAAGAATGCCTAGTCTTGCGATACGTTATTCTTTGATTACTGTTTGGAACGATTATAGGAAAATTGGAACTCCAATAACAGTCCCTGTGTATAAGAGGAATTAAACCTTCAGTGAGTTGGGTAGGGTACTTGTCAGCACTGTCAAGAGACGACAATGAAGAAAGCTGATCTCTAAGGGCCTGACTATTCCTAGCAAAGGTGAACTCCGCAGGTACTATTTCATCGACCCTCGATTCGCGTAAAGGTTCGTGATGTCCTCTACCTTTGGACGAAGATCTAGAAGCCCTAGCCCTCGGAGAAGTTAAAGACCTAGAAGAAGGAGGGGAAGTAATTTGAGAAAAGGAAGAACCCCTTGAAGGAGTAGAACCTAAACTCCTCAACCTGCCGCCTCTCCTACTCCACGTTGGAGCAGAAGAGGGAGTCAAATCATCTACATTTATGACTCTCTTAGATTGGTTTGAAGAAGACATATATATAAGGACAAGGAAAAAAGTTTTATACAAATAAAGTTTGAAATTTAGAAGTTTTTCGTGAAAGAAAAGAAAAGGGGTGTTTATGCTCGAAGAAAACCGTCAAAAATGGGAAAAAACAATAATGTGAAAGCCATAATTGAAGATGTCACTTCGTGACTGATGCCGCCGCACAAAGCCCTAAAAGGCGCTGAACAATTGCAGAACCAACCCAGAAATGCCACATGGCATAAGCATTAAATGGAAGTAACAAGCAACGCCTACGTTCAGAAAAAGATGCAATGTTTCGAGTGAAGCGGCGGAAAAATATTCCCGCCATAAATGAGTATCCACTTACCAAATATTAAAATATAAATATATGGTAAGTGGGGACTATCTGTATTGGTAAAAAAGAGCTTCACACGTGTAATAAATCTTGATGACTCAGCAGTCTACGTGGAGCAATGAAGACACGACAACTGGATTGGACTCTATGAAGAGGTATGAGGCAAAGAGGTACGGCAAATCACACCCACGGGTTAATTAGGTACGGAAGTCTCAACCTGATTGAGAAGATGAAGAGACACGGTCAAAATGTATCTGGGCGGAACAAAGGGCAGATTCAGAGATCTTTAATTAGTGATCCACACGTTACACAACATTCACGCAACAGTTACGGTTACTCAGTTAAACGTTACATTAATGTCATAATTAGTCATTAATTCTCAATCACTGAAAAGGGCAGATGTTGTATTAGAAAACTTCCTATATAAGGGAGTAAAATATAACATGTAAGGGACATCCGAACTACTATTGCAATACACTTTACTTTTCGTGCATCTCATTGATTTTTCTTTATTACTTACAATTATCAGTCTTGCCTTGGTTATCAGAAACCCGCATTCATCCTAAAAATAGCTTTGGTCAAAGGATTTAAGTCTTTGGTTAAACAATTATCTATCCTATAATTGTTTAGCCTTGATTGGAGTTACGAGTATCTTTTACTGCTTACCCTTAATTGAATTGTTGAATATCTCTCATAATTGTTCGACCTCATAAGGAGTTTAGATAACTTATATCTTAGTCGACTTGTCCTTAGTTGGAATTATTTGACTTGTGTGGGCTTCTATTTATTGGCTTGAACATTGAGGATTCGTTGCTATGTCTTGTTTTTCTCTGGTTAAGTTGTTCTCGTTACACTTAGTATTCTTTACCGCGATTATCCCTTGTGAATTATGTTCTACTTTGCATATTAAAATTGGTACTACAGACGTATTTCGGGAGATCCCCCTGTACGGCATTTAAATTGGGACTACAGACGTATTCCGGGAGATCCCCCTGTACTGCATATTTACTTTGGAACTACGGACGTATTCCGGGAGATCCCCCCAGCACTGCATATTATTTTGGGACTACGGATATATTTCGGGAGATCCTCTGTATTATGTGTTAAATTTGGAACTACGGGACGGGATCCTGGAGATTTTATAAAAGAAACTATGTTTGAAAGACATTTATTTGGAAAGTCCAATTGAAAAATATTTATCTTGAATAAAACTATGTTTGAAGGAAATTTATTTGGAAAAGTATATTTGAAAAGCGTTTTTGTTGAAGAAAACTATGTTTGAAGGACATTTCTTTGGAAAAGTATATTTGAAAAGTGTTTATGTTGAAGACAACTATGTTTGAAGGACATTTTCTTTGGAAAAGTGTATTTGAAAAGCATTTATCTTGAAGAAACTATGTTTGAGAGACATCTCTTGGGAAAGTATATTTCAAAAGAATTTTCCATTTAAAAAGGATATTACCTTAATTCAATATAAAAACTAGCGGGTGAAAGTTTACACTCGAAGATTTTGACCATTTTATTGGGATTTGTGGCTAAGTCATGTTGTGGAGTGATGCGAGGCTAGAATTCATAGTTTAACATGTTATATGCCTTACAGTTTATGCTCATTAATGATAAAAATACACTTTTTATGTACTTAATGGAGTTTATTTCATGTGTAGGTGAATTGGAGATGGAAACCGAGCTAAATGGATGCAAATACGTCGAAAATATGCTTGAGAGGCGAAGAGGGAACACCCTGGCCTTATCCAGGCGTTTTCCTCCTAAAGCCAGGCCTGGCCTGGCCTTATCCAGGCCTTAGAGCCAAAACGCCTGGTCTCCTGGTTCTGGTCAATTCCGAGTTTTGACAAGTTTAAGTGTTTCCCGGGTGGAATAGAAGTCTCCTACACGTTTAGGGTTTGTCCTAAACATATAAATAGACTCCTAAAACACAACTTAACGAGTATTTGGAAGGCATTCAAGGGGATTCGAAGAGAAGAAACCATTGAAGTGACAAAATATTGATTTCTACATCTTTTATTCATTACTTTGTAGTTCAATTATGCAATTTATTTTGGGTTTGATTCGTATGAACATGTCTAGCTAACTTCTTTAATCTAGGGTTTTGGTAGAACCCGTTGGGGATGAATTTGTTGTGATATTAATATATTTTGGTTGATTATTCTCTATTTGTTCAACTACGTTCTTGTTGTAGTTGATTGAAAGGGCCCTCAATTAGCTATACCTATTTATTATGTATCTACTTGAGAGAGAGTGCATATTTAGGTAGTTGTTTGAACAACACCACTCCCGGAGTATAGACAAAAGTCATAACCGAGGGTTTAGAGGTTGGATTAGAGATAACAATACCTCGGGTATCTAAAGTGAACTGTAATGCAATCTAGCTAGCGTAACTTGAGAGAGTGCATCTAGTAAATTATCGTAATTACTTGAGAGAGATTTGTGATAGATAGAGCGTTCATGATTGATACAGAAGACTAATTAAACTATAAGAAATATCCGAGGAAGAATTCACCAACGGGGGAAACCATAACCTTAGACCTTTATTATCATTGTTTACACTATATTGTTAGTTAATTTCTAGTTTATTATTTTGTTATTAGATTTAGTAAGCATCACCACTTGATATTCAAAAGTCTTGAGAAAATTGATTAAGTAGTAGTTTAGTATTTTAAAGACTTAATTGATACGTAAATTCCCTGTGGGATCGACTCTGGGCGTAATACCCCGGATTATATTTGCAGCGCCCACTTAGTCTTCTACAAGACATAGTTGAGCGTGATCATGGAGACTAATGCAGTGCTGAGTTACTACTTGCCATTATTGTGTTGTGATTTGTGGACTTGGACTATGTTCCCATCCATCCTTCGGTGTATTACTTTTGTGATTCATTGTTGTTTACTGTTTTTCCTTCCTTATTGTAGTCATTCTGTTGTTAGTCATATTGTGTAGATAATAGATAGAGGTTATGTTTTTGTTATTTCCTATACTTATGCTTATTCAGTTTATTAGACCAGTGGGTGTCTTGACTAGTCCTCGTCACTACTTCCCTGAGGTTAGTCTTGATACTTACTGGGCACCGCTGTGGTATGTTCATACTACACTTCTGCACACTTTACTGCTGATCCAGGTATTGATCGTCAGTAGCTGTGCGGATTCTTGCTGAGGAGACTCAAGGTAAACCTCTCGTCGCGTTCGCATGCTTCAGAGTCACCTTCTTATTCTGTATTTATACTATTTTACTTAATTCCAAATAGTTGTATTTAGAAGTTTTGGTAAACTTTGTAGAGCTTATGACTTGTACTACCAGTTTTGGGGAAAATTGTAAATTCTATAAAGATTTCTATATCAAGACTGTTAGGTTTCCATTATTATTATTGTTGTTATTAACTAAGTGTTAGGCTTACCTAGTCCCTAAGACTAGGTGCCATCACGAAACCCAACAGAGGGAAAAATTGGGTCGTGACAAGTTGGTATTAGAGCTCTAGGTTCATAGATGTTACGAGTCATACGCGAGTTTAGTAGAGTCATGCGGATCGGTATGGAGGCGTCTGTACTTATCTTCGAGAGGCTATCGAACTATTAGGACAATTCCATTTCCTTCATTCCTATCGTGTGAGTTCATTGATCTTGAAGTTGAAATTTATCATTCCATTCTCTCACAGATGGTGAGGACTCGAGCTGCGGTTCTTGATGATGTTACCCCCAAGATAGATGTCGCTAGGGGCAGAGGCAGAGGTCGAAGAGGAGCACGTGCTGCAGTTAAGACACCAACCAGAGCAGCCGTTGAGGAGCCGCCAGCAGTTCCAGTTGAGGGGCAGGCACAAGAGGCGCCTGTTGTTACCCCCGGACTTCAGGAGACTTTAGCACAGTTCCTAAGCGTATTTGGTACATTGGATCAGAAAGGGTTATTTCAGGTTGCACCAGTTACTTCACCGACCGGGGGAGGAGCCCATACTTCCACCGTCCACACTCTAGAGTAGCGAGTTCACGCTGGTCAGGTTTCAAGTTTCATGGTCACACAGCTTGTGGTTCCAGTTCAGCTCATGGTCAGAGCAGCAACATCTGAGGGAGAGCAGCTTAGATTTACAAGGTTCAAGAGATATAACCCTCCTATATTCACCGGATTGGCTTCAGAGAGTGCATAGGGTTTTCTGGAGGTGTGCCATAGCATCCTCTGCAATTTGGATATTGTTGAAACGAGTGGGGTTGCTTTTACTACGTTCCAACTGAAGGGAGCGACTTATCAGTGGTGGCGGGCATATGAGTAGGGTAGCCTGGCCGAGTCAATTTCAATTATGTAGAGTCAATTTTCAGAGATGTTATTGAGAGAGTTTGTACCCCAGTCCCTTCAGGATGCATGGCGTGTGGAGTTTGAGTAGTTTCGCCAGGGCACTATGTCAGTATTAGATTATGCCATCAGATTCACTGATTTGGCCAGGAATGCACCTACCTTAGTCGCTACAGTTAAGGGGCGAGTCCATAGATTCATTAAAGGGCTCAGGCATGACATTCGGTTAAGCATGGCTCGAGAGTTGGAGTCATATGTTTCATTTCAGCAGGTAGTAGGGATCGCTAGCCGGTTAGAGGGCATGTGTGACCGGGAGCGAGATGACAGGCGAGATTTGGAGAGAGAGTACAGGGAGGAGAGGAGGTCTCATAGACCAGAGAGAGATGTTGGTCGTTATTTTGGAGGCAGGGTGCGGCTTACTAGAGGTTTTGTGGGTCATCCAGTTCAGTTTGCATTACCGGCTTTGCATGGGGTTTCAGGTATGCATAGGTCTCAAAGTACTCGTGTTGCACAGTTTCCACAGCCATGCTAGCATAGAGGTTGTTTTGAGTGTGGAGATACTAGTTACAGGGTGAGAGATTATCCTAGGATTCAGGCAGGTGTGTCACAATAGGGCATTCAGGTGAGTAGAGGGCGCCCAAGAGGAGGAGTCCCGGCCCGTTGATGTGTTTAATATAGTAGGCTGGAGGCCGTTGTGATAGATGTTATCATACATGTATGTTTTGATTTGTTACAGAGGGGAACCATTTTTATTTCATTATAGCTCTGCTAGTCGGGACGAGTTCCCTCATTTGTGGCTTAGTTTATGAGTGAGTTTCATGCTTTGCACTCTATTTTCATGTTTGCTCCTGTTGGGAGATTTTGTGAGTGGTAACCCATGTATATTGTTTGTTTCTATTCATTATTGAGAGATATGAGACTAGTAGTAAATTCCTGTTGTCCAGTACGGTAGGCTTGATGTGATTTCCTGAGTATAGTGGTTACGAGCTGTGATTCTTATGCTCCACCGGTGTGGGAGCCAACACATGTTGTAATTTTATTAAAGGAAGTGATCTAGTGAAAAGTTCCAGTTGGTGGAATATATATATCCTATTTGTGATTTAGAGTTAAGGGCGAGACCCTCGTGATCTCTTGTGGTTCGATATGTTTGAACCCGGCTGAGTACCGCAGTGGAAATCATACCAGGATGGGATCCTTGTGATTTGTTCATGTGCTTTAAGTATTTCCTTGTTATATTGTTTTGTAGGTTAGCATTGATAGATAGTTATGCCTGTCAGGCTTGTTTGATAGTTTCCTTATGTGTTCCTCTTTTCATATTCAGTCATTTTCGTTCTGTGCTCCCTGAGTTTTAGCTTGCGGGGTGTGTGCCCGGTGGTGTTAGTTGTGGCTTGGTGATTCGGGTGTCAAAGTATGAGGTCCTAGTGTTTCTAACATTATTATCAGTGTGATGGAGGTTTAAAATAAAGTTCTATCGGATATGAGGCTAATTGTCGGTACTGAGTTGATTTTGGGCAGCTATTGTGATTAGAAGTTTTATTAAAGACCTATATGTGGTGTGTTATATTGTGTGGTCGTACCTTGTGGGTGTAGGCATGAGTTGATGTAGCTGGTTGAGGCTGATACCAGATATGGATTTAGAATCGGGTTTGTGGAAATGAAGAGAAGGTGGGAATTTGGGGTCTGAGGCTTATCGGTGTTAGTAGAAAGGCTGAATCACAGTTGATATGGTGGCTTATGTAGATTGGGGTGATGTGGGATCACCCGCAGATGTATTTTGGAAGTGTGCATTCAGTGATTTGAAGACTTCGAGGCGAATCTTGGCACGTTCGAGGACAAACATTTATTTTAAGAGGGGGAGAATGTAACGATCGACCGGTCCTTTTGAGAATTTAAGCTCCGTTCGGTTGCGTAAGGTCTTGAATATCTTCACATTTTGTATATCGACCTACGTGCATGGTTGGATTCAGTTACCGGATGATTCAAAGTCGAATTGGAAGAAGGATTTTAGTTTTGGAATCTTAAGCAGTGAAATTTGACCGGAATTTGACTTTTTATGTAAACGGCTCCAGAATAAGTTTTGGATAATGTCAACAGCTACATATGGTGATTTTGAGCTTAGGGGTGCTTCCGGATTTGGGCTTGGAGGTCCATAGAGTAATTTGAGGCAATTCAGCGAAAGTTGGAAAATTTGAAGTTTGGAAAATGGAGTACTTAGACCACAGTTGAATTTTTAGGATATCGGGGGCAGAATGCGATTCCGAGAGTTGGAGTAGCTCCGTTATGTGAATTGGGACTTGTCTGCAAAATTTGGCGTCATTCCGGGTTGAATTGATAGGTTTCGGCACGAGTTTAGAAGTTTAAAGAATTGAAAGTGCATAAGCTCGATTCAATGTGTGATTCATAACTTTGTCGTGTTTTGATGTGATTTGAGACCTCGAGCGGGTTCGTGATAGAGTATGGAACTTGTTGGTATGCTTGGATGAGGTCCCGAGGGCCCCGAATGTGTTTCGGATGAGTTGCAGATGAATTCCATGGTTTTGGGGAAGGCTGAGTTCTGGTGTAATCGCACGTGCGGTGGAGGAGGCGCAGGTGCGAGAAAGGGTGGTCTGGGCAGTCTCCACAGATGCGGAGAAATAGTCACAGGTGCGGTTCCTGAGGCGCAAATGCGGTCCTTGCCTTTAAGTGAAAAGTCGCAGGTGCGGTTAGGTGGGCTGCATAAGCGGTTCCACAGATGCGCCTTTTTGTCCGCATATGCGGAAGTCCTAGCAGATTAATTTAAGCGAGGGTTGGCCATTTTTCTTCACATTTTGAGTTTTGGACTACGGATTTGGGAGCGATTTTTGGGGGTTTTCAAGAAATATTTTTGCGTAACTGTTGTTCACCAAGTATTTAATGCATTCCATAATTTTACCTTCATTTCTATCATTAAATTTGTGTTCTAGGTTGAAGAAAATGTTGGTTTTTGAAGAAAATTTCTAAAATGAAAAATCATGATTTGAGGGACGAAATCGTATCGGAATTTGATAATTTTTGTATGGTTGAACTCACATTGGAATGGATATTCGAATTTTCGTAAAATTTGTCGGGTTCCAAGATGCGGGTTCGGGGGTCGACTTTTTGGTCGATTTTTAGATTTTTGTAAAGATCGAAGCTTTATTATATGTAATAGTTCCTTATAAGTTTTATGTGTGTTTTGAAGTTGTTCTAGTTGGTTTTGAGCCGTCCGGAGGTCTTTTCACCCGAGAAGTCCATTTTAGAGTACCGGGTTGTCGTCTTTGAGGTAAGTATCTTGCGTAACCTTGTTCTAGTTGGGACTACAGATGTATTACGGGAGATCCTCCAGTACTGCATATTTACTTTGGGACTACAGACGTATTCCGGGAGATCCCGCCAGCACTGCATATTATTTTGGAACTACAGACGTATTCCGGGAGATCCTCTGTATTGTGTGATAAATTCGGAACTACGGGACGGGATCCCGGTAGATTTTATTAAAAAATTTATGTTTGAAAGACATTTATTTGGAAATTCCAATTGAAAAACATTTATCTTGAATAAAACTATGTTTGTAGGACATTTCGTTGGAAAAGTATATTTGAAAAGCATTTATCTTGAAGAAAACTATGTTTGAAGGACATTTCTTTGGAAAAGTATATTTAAAAAGCATTTATGTTGAAGAAAACTATGTTTGAAGGACATTTTCTTTGGAAAAGTATATTTGAAAAACATTTATCTTGAAGAAAACTATTTTTGAGAGACATCTCTCGGGAAAGTATATTTCAAAAGAATTTTCCATTTAAAAAGGATATTACCTTAAAGTTTTCAATATAAAAACTTGCGGGTGAAAGCTTACATTCGAAGATTTTTACCATTTTATTGGGATTTGTGGCTAAGGCCTGATGGGTAGACTAATGCAGTGTTGAGTTACTATTTGCCCTTATTGTGTTGTGATTTCCGGACTTGGGTTGTGTTTCCGTTCATCCTCCAACGTATTATTTTGGTGATCCGTTTATGTTTACTGTTTTTCCTTCCTTATTGTAGTCGTGCTGTTGTTAGTCATATTGTGTAGATAATAGATAGAGGTTATGTTTTCGTTATTTTCTGTACTTATGCTTGTTCAGTGTATTAGACCAATGGGTGTCTTGATTAGTCCTCGTCACTATTTCACTGAAGATAGTCTTGATACTTACTGGGCACCGCTGTGGTGCGCTCATACTACACTTCTGTATATTTTTGTGCAGATCCAGGTATTGATTGTCAGTAGCTATGCAGATACTTTCTGAGGAGACTCAAGGTAAACCTGTCGTCGCGTTCGCAGGCTTCAGAGTCGCCTTCCTATTCTTTATTTATACTGTTTTACTTACTTCCAAACAGTTGTATTTAGAAGTTGTAGTAAACTTTGTAGAGATTATGACTTGTACTACCGGTTTTGAAAAACATTACAAATTTTGTAAAGATTTCTATATCGAGACTGTTAGGTTTTCATTATTATTATTTTTGTTATTAAATAAGTGTTAGGCTTACCTAGTCACTAAGATTAGGTGCCATCACGATACCCAACAAAGGGAAAAATTGGGTCGTTACACTTTGACATTTATTTCACATGTTTACGAATTTTTTTACTTCGCCTTTCATCGTAGCTAGTAATATCCAGGTCTTATCAAGATTGTTACCAACGATTTACCACCTGCATGATTTTCGCACAACATGTTTAGTTTCTCTCGGGCCACAGACTAAGCTAAAGAACACTAATTTTTTTTCGACATTCCCTGCCACCAAACAATGGCGAGCAACTTGTATTAGTAGCCTATGAGATTTCCTTTATCGTCGGGCAATATTCCATGATGCAAATAATTTTTTAAATTCACTTCGCACATCCCATGTTAAGCTATTAAAATTTACCTCGCTTTTTGTTTGATCAAGTGTTGAATTCACCACTATAACAATTTCACAGTTGATTATATCTGCCACCAATTCAAGGTTTGTTAATGCGTTTGCTTCTGCATTCTTTTCTCTTGGTATTTGAGTAGCTTCTCAGAGCTTATGTAACAAATCTTGTACCATTTCTAAGTACTACTACATCTATTTCTCTTGCCATGTAATTTCCATCCATTGGATTAGCTACTAGTTGGGAATCACTATTAATTTTGATATGCTCTATTCCCATCTCTTTTGCAAGTTTCAAGTCTGCAACCACTTTTCATACTCAGCTTTATTAATAGTAATAGAATAGTATTTTATTGCTTGTCTAACAATTTTCCCATTGGGTGCGATTAAAACAATACCCAAATCTACCTCCTTACATTAGAGGATCCATTCGTGTACAAAGTCTAAGTCCCAAATTAAACCCGGTAGAAACACGTACATCTTTTTCTCCTCTGGGAAGTAGATTAATGATAAATTCTACTAAAAATCTGCTAGTACCTGTGAATTTATGGCAGTTCGTGACTGATAAATAATATAATATTCAATTAATTCTATTTTCCATTTAACTAATCTTCCTGATAACTCATATTTATGTAGCACATTACGTAATGGAAAAGTTCTCACAATAATTATGGGTTGACATTGAAATTAAGGTCGCAACTTTCTTGATGTTATTATCAAAGATAATGCCAATTTTTTGAAATGTGGATATCATGTATCAGTTTAATAATGATTTACTAACATAATAGATAGGATCTTGCTTACTTATTTCTTCAAGTACCAAAAATGCACCTTCCTCCGCTTTAGATACGACTAAGTAAATAAGAAATCATTCCTCTCCTTTGGCTTTGGCAGCAAAGGTGGATTTGAAAGATATACTTTTAAATCTGTCAACACTTGTTGGCACTCATCTTTCCATTCAAACTTATTTTGCTTCTTCAACAGAGAGAAAAATTTGAAACATCTTTTAGAAGATTTAGATATGAATCTCCCCAAAGTTGCTACTCTTCCTGTGAGTCTATAGTTATTTTCTTCTTGTAAGTACATCCATGATTTATTCAAATGCTTTAATTTGGGTTGGATTCACCTTGATTACTTTCTTAGGAACAATAAAACCTTAAAGCTTAACTGATGCAACACCAAATGCACACTTTTCAAGATTTAACTTGATATGATACTTCCGAAGAATTGCAAACGTTTCTATCAAGTGCTTAAGATGATATTTTGCTTGTGTTGACTTTAATATCATGTCATCAATGTATACTTCCACGATCTTCCCCAAATGTTCTTGGAACATTTTGGTTACTAATTTTGGATATGTTGTCCAAACGTTCTTTGAACAAAAGGGTATAACTTTGTAACAGTAAGTCCCCTATCTATATTAAAAGAAGTTTTTTTCTCATCATCAAGATCAATTTTAATTTGATTAAATCGAAAAAAGGTATCTAAAAAACTTAAAAGCTCATGGACAGTTGTAGAATTAATTAATTGATCTATATGTCATAAGGGAAAAGAATCTGTAAGATATGACTTATTCAAATAAGTATAATATACACATACTCTCCATTTGTCATTCTTTTTCGGAACTACGACAAAATTTGCTAACCAGTCAAGGTTTTTGCCTCACGAATAGAACCAATTTTCAAGAGTTTATTTACCTCTTCTTGTATTACCTGGTTTTGGAAAGCACTTTGATTCTCTTCTTTTGCTTCATCGGTGGGTGTAATGTATCTTTAATAAGTTTTTTAGTCATTACCTCTATCGGGATACCTGTCATATCTAAATGTGACCAAGAAAATCAATAACCATTAGCATGAAAAAATTCAACTAACTTACTTTTTAGCTCTAAGCTTAGGTTTGTTCCAAAGTAAATTTTTCTTTCGGCCAATGGAAAAATAGCCTCGAGCTCCTATGATGTTGTTTGATAGTATCATTTGTCTCCGGTTACAGAATCACATCAGTTCTTGCGTCCATGTCTGCTTCATTTCCCATATCTATTATTGCGATTGTTGGGGGTTCGGTGGGTACCTAAAATTCGAACTCTAATTGATTTTTTTCTTCTATATCCCTGATTGTTCCACTTCCTACAACCACCGTATTTGTTTCTCGTGCTACTCGTTGATCTCCTCTAATTTTTTGAATTTTCCACTTTGATGGAAATTTAATAACTTGATGTAAAGTTGATGGTACTGCATCCATCTCATGAATCTATGGCCTTCCTAAAACTACGTTATAAGCAATATATGCTTCCATCACTTTGAATTTGGTGTCTTTCACTACCCCTTGGTTATTATAGTTGAATTATCGAACTCGGACAAAGATCGAGCCTTTGGTATTATGTGATATATTGCTTGTATTTCAATAACCATTCGCAGTAGTATAGTGTTTATTGAGCTACCTGGATCAATCAAAACCCGTTTCATATTAGGATAAAAAACAAGTAGAGAAATTACCCGAGCATAATTTAAGTGGGGTATGAACAAACCATCTGTATCCTCATTCTCAAATATTACGCTCTCTCCTTATAGTATTTGTCGAATAAGTTTTCCATGTGTCACAAATACTATAGCTATTCTCTTTGCTTCTGTATACATTCACCGTTCTTTCTGGTGATGGAGGGTTCAAGGGTTCTTCCTTGTTCTTCATATATGATTGCTTACATTTTTCACTAAATTAAATCATTGAGATTAATTTTTCTTCAGTAGATAATCAACCACTTCTTGTAGAATTCCTCAATCCGATATTCTATGCCCATGATCATTATGGAATTCATACCAAAATTTCTGACTGTTTTTTCTAGGATCCGACCTCATGTCTTTAGGCCACCGTAGCTTGTCTCCCATGCCTCTTAGTATTTCTACTAACTCTGAAGTACTTACATTAAAATCAAAATTTGCTAATTTTGGTATAGTACTCTGGTGATTGTACCTTGTCACTTCTTGTTCATTTCCACATCGAGAAGAAGAACCTACCTCCTTTTGCCTTAACCTTTCATCAGTTTATACATGTTCTATCTTTAGCGTATGTCACGACCCCAAATCCCAGCGAAGTAGTGATGGTACCTAACACTACTTGCTAGTCAAACCACATTCAATTTGCAAAAATAACTTCAATAATAGTAATAAATAGTGTAAAGTTCAGAATAAGATAAGTTACCATACACAAATAATGTTGCAACCGAAATAGTATCCCAAAACCCGGCGTCAGTGAGTACACGAGCTCTATAGAATAAATAAGTGTCACGATCCAATTTTTTCTCCGTTGGGTATCGTGAGAGACTAGGTTCGCCTAACATTTCCACTGAACAACAACAATAACAAAGGAAATTATAACAGTCTCGATATAGAAATCTTGACACAGTTTAAAATTTTCCCAAAACCCGGTAAATACAAGTCATAAGCTCTACAAAATCTTTCTATCAAATCTAAATATAACTGTCTAGGAATAAGTAAGTACAGTTGAATAAAAATAAAATAGGAAGGTGACTCCGAAGCCTGCAAACAAAGCAACAGGTTACCTTGAGTCTCCTCAGCAATGATTTGCGCAACTACTAACAATAATAACCTGGATCTGCACACAAAAATGTGCAGAAATGTTGTATGAGCACACCACAACGGTGCCCAGTAAGTATCAAGACTAACCTCGGTGAAGTAGCGACGAGGACTAGTCAAGATGCCACCGGTCTAATAAGTAAAAAGACATAAATGTACCAATGACCGAAACATAATATCTATCTAAAGATTTTTCGATATAATTAACGGTACGATCGAATAATACGGAAAATAATTAAATAATTACGATCAACGAGCAACATAATAGAAATACGCAAAGAGAATGGAAAGAATGCAAGCCAAATTCGCGAATCACAACCCAATAAAACACCAGCAACTCAGCACTGCATCAATTTATTCACGTCAGGCCTTAGCCAAGGAACTCAATAAAGCTGGTCAAACCTTTGAGTGAAAACCTTTAAATAGTGAGTTTAGTTCGAAAGCTTTAAAGATATAATCATTTCGGAATAGAGAAATTTCTTCTTTGAAACATATTTTCTCTGAATGTATATTTATATATTTTTATAAAGAGGAATATTTAAAACATAGTTCTTCAAAATATGTGGTGTTCAAATATACTTTCCCAAATACTGCTCTTTCAAATATCATCAAAATACGTGATGTTCAAATATACTTTCTCAAATACTGCTCCTTCAAATATCATTTTTCTGCAAGACAAATACTTTTCAAATATATTTTCGAAATAGAAGTCCTTCAGACATAATTTTTCCTAGAGATAATTGCTTTTCAGCTATACTTTTCAATATGTATGTGTGTATATATATATATATATATATATATATATATATATATATATATATATATATATATATATATATATATATATATATATATAT
>ML413218.1:75275-103536 GCA_005239525.1 Nicotiana knightiana
AACATATATATATATATATATTTATATATATATATATATCTTTCGATCCAAATCTCCTCAATGATAAAACCACCGGAACTCAGTCCGCAACTCAGAATGTGTCATGCAATGTAGTACAGGGGGAAAACTCCCTGAATCTCGTCCGTAGTCCCAATTTAAATATGTGATGCAGTACAGGGGGAAGCTCCTGGATCTCTGTCCGTTGTCCCATTTTAAATATGCGATGCAGTACAGGGGAAAATCTCCCGGATCTCTGTCCGTAGTCCTAATTTAATCTCTGTCCGTAGTCCTAATTTAAATATGCAATGCAGTACAGGGGAAAGCTCCCGGATCTCTGTCTGTAGTCCCAATTTAAATATGCAATGCAGTACAGGGGGAAAGCTCCCGGATCTCTGCCCGTAGTCCCAATTTAAATATACGATGCAATACAGGGGGAAGGCTCCCGGATCTCTGTCCGTAGTTCCAATTTAAATATGCAATGCAGCCACTGAGGAAAACAACCAGAATACGACAGAAACAACATATATTGACACAACCGGCACAAAAGCAAACAAGACCGAATGCAAAGTGCGATGATCAAATCAATACAAAGACTTAAATCACAAAAATGGTAAAACTCACTCATACGAAGTAGCCACCGAAAGGAATGCCACGCACAAAGAGAAAACAACAAAACTAGGGGAAAACAAGACAAATATAGCAACGATTCTATATATTCAAGTTCGCAACCAAGAAACCAAATCATCCTAGCAAGGGAATCAGCTATAACCAATCTCACTTAGACAATTAGCTTCACCGAATAAACTCAGTTTGAACAAATGTTCAGTAAATAGGCAGCATCAAAGAAATACCATCAACATGGGAGGTCATGAGAAAAATTGACCCGAAACCTATCCGAAACACACCCGAGGCCCCCCGAGACCCCGTCTAAATGCACAAACAAGTCTTATAACCTAATACAGACTCGCTCGAGGTTCCAAATCACATAAATTAACACTAAAACGATGAATTAAACTAAAAATCAATGAAATTCCTCAAAGCTTCTATAAACATCAAAATTTTGCATTTAGGGTCTGAATCACGTCAAACTAAGTCCGTTTCTTACCAATTTTCACAGATAACACATATAAGACATTTCGAACCTGTACCGGGCTTCGAAACCATGATACGGGCCCGATATCACATGTTTCACCTCAAATTTAATTTTCAAAAACCTTTATTTTTTCAGAAAATAATTTTCTTTAAAAATTCATTTCTCGGACTTGGGACCTCGGAATTCGATTCCGGACATATGTCCAAGTCCCATATTTTTCTACGGACCCTACGGGACCGTCAAATCACGGGTCCAGGTCCGTTTACCAAAACTGTTGACCAAAGTCAACTTTATTCAAATTTCAACACAAAAATATCATTTTTATCAATTTTTCACATAGAGGCTTCCCGGCTACACGCCCGGGCTACGCACGCAAATCGAGGTGAGATAGAAGAAGGTTTTCACGACCTCGGAACACAGAGTTAGCTAGAAATATATGGGATGACCTTTTGGATCATCACAATAAGTACAACAGCCTGAACAACAAAACAAATATTGTCAAAAGTACATAAATAGTAATGACAAAAGTACGAAAAGGACTCCAAGGCGTGCAAACGAAACAACAAGGCTACTTTGAAATTTCCAATAGGTAGTACGACCCTCTAGAAATCAACTCTATTAGAAACACCTTGATCTGCACACGTGTAGAGTGTAATATGAGTACAACCGACGCCATGTGCTCTATAAGTAGCAAGCATAACATTAGACTAAAGATAGTGACGAGATTGGCAATAGCCCGCTGCTCACTTTCAATCAGCCAACAGTAACAGTAACATCATAATGATAATAGCAAAAGGAAAATCAATTAAAGAATAGAAAATTCAACTTGATCACATTAACAGGAAGATAGGCATGCTTTACAAACAAATCCGTCAAGGCATAAATTTCAATACATAAAGTATTAATTATCACGAGGAAGACACATCTGTATGTCTGCATGACAAGTACCAATAAAAAAATCAACAAATTCACATTTGAATCATCAAGTAAGCAAAATCTTAGTACTGTACGGGTGCCTGACGTAAATCACCTCGCTAGTCACATATTAAGTTCTTCCACTCACTGGGCCCAAAGTCACATAGGTTATCACCTAACTCTTGAGGGGCGGATCCTAGCCTCAAGCGCTGATCAAATCAAAAGTCAACGATCATCAAAAGTCATCCCAAATGGCCTGACGAACGCGTCACCTCAATATCAATACCACTAATCCCCATAATGGGCCTGGCATATGCGTCAGCTTAATATCAATATTAACACGTCTCTATGGGACACCAATAACATGAGAGATCAACATACTACACAATTATACCAATATGTCACACATGCCACAAATCCACTCAAACCCATGTCACACAAGTAGGGACACCAAAAACATGAGAGATAAGTAAGAAATACATAGATGGTGATATAAAACGCAAATCTAATATCATGACTGAAAAATATGACTACAATCAAGGCAAACCACTCAACATAGCAACAAAGGCTGGTTCATGTCTCAAATGGGTAAGCACATTGCCTAGACATACTTTATAGCATGAATAATATCTCATGTTGTCACACTAGTAGTGAAAAACATGGCAACATGAAAGCATGTTAGCAAAACAAGGAACCTAATAGCCTAGAATCGACTTGAAGCGTGACTAACCACGGTGTATGCATGTATACTCATCATTACGTACATGTGTCACCCCTATCACATAGCAAGTACCGTATTTTAAACGGAAAATTCCCTCAAGCCAAGACGAGGCAAGATACTTAACTCAAAGCATGAGATCAAAATATTCCAAAAAGCCCTTGCCTCCCGAATTAGCCTCAGAGTAAGTCATATCTAGCCAAAAACAACTCAATAGCGTCAAACAATTCTATAGGAATTGATTCCAAGTAATAAATCTCCAATATTTATCAATTTGCATAAAGTCAACCCATGCCCGCTTCCTGGTACCTGACTAAAGTCACAAATCCCGACCACCCATTCGAATACGAGTCCAAATATAAGAGTTTCATCTAAATCAGACTCTTAATCGGGGTTCAAATCTTCATTTTTCATTCTCTTAAAACCATAGTCAAAATCCCTAAATTTCTCTTTCAAATCCTATAATCTATGTGTAATAATCCATGGGGAAACAAGATATAATGTTAATATCAAGTAGAAATCACTTATACTCTTGTCTTGTGTGAAATTCCTCTCCAAAATCGCCCATCTCCAGGTCTACGGCTCAAAATATGAAATAATAGGTCTAACACCCAAAATTAGTAACTTTAATGAGTCTACCCTGTACTATCCTTCGCGAATGCAGCCCAAGCCTCACGTTCGCGAAACAAAACTCAACCTTTGCCCAAAAGACTCTTCACGATTGTGGTCAACCATCCGCGAATGCAATGTAGTATCATCCTTAGCTTACGCAAATGTGTTCCATACTTGGTGAACGCGAAGGCTAACCCCAATTATCCAATCCTCTACGAGAAAACATGCCTTTCACCCGCGAACATGCATACCAACGGCTACAACTCTTTGCGAACACGACCCCTTGTACATGACAAAGAACCAAAAAGATTCTGCCCCAGATAAGCCCTAACGATTGCAAGACTTGCTTCGTGATCACGAAGCACAACAGACACTAGCAGTCATAAGAAATTTCAACCAAGATCTAGGTGGTCTGAAACTCTCTGAGCCACTCGGGATCCCGATCACACCAACAAGTCTATCACGCCCCGAACCTGAAGAGGTATGGGGGGCACCTGATACCATACTAGCTCGAGCGTACCACTTTGTACCTGTGAACTCTGGAGGGGTCACCCTCAACTTAGGCCGATGAGCCATATTCTGAATCATCTAAAAATGTCGTCTCTCTCAACTAAGGGGTAAACATACCCAAAAACTCATATATATATATATATATATAAACTATGCAGGCCGATAAGGCCGCCATGAATATCTATAAAAAATATATAGGACTTGTCAACAAGCCTCTCGATATAACTGTATACGGGCTAAAATTGGAGAGCCCGATTTTATAATCATTACGACACTTAGAAGGATCGAAGCAGTTCGAGTTTTGGCATCGAGGCGGTGTAAGTCAAAGACCATCATGAAAAAGCAAAAAATTCCCAAAGGGAACGTGGTTAAAGCTGAGCATGTCCGTAAAAGTAGTACAAGCCCATACCGTGGCATTAAATGGTGTACCAACCATTTATCTTTGTAATAATTTCACATGTACTATGTTGAGATTCACCCTCTTATATAAATGAGACCTTGTCATTTTGTAAGGGGGATGATATTCTATACAAGAACAAGAACACTCTCTACTCTTCAATTCAAACATTCTCTACAATTGTTCCATTGATTTATTGCCTTTCATTTATTGTGTTTATTATTTGTTCTTCATTTATTGCTTGTTATTGATCATAAGGAGGCCACCTTCGAGGCCTTCAATACTATTATACCTTCTTCGACCGCCCTCTGTCAAATCCTCGAGCTTGACCTCGAAGCCCCATTTCGACCCAGCTCGAGACCCCGTCTCTTAACTGCTCGATTTGCATAACTCTGTTACCCTTAGATATTATCTCATTTTTCCTACCGCTCACTTAGTATCTATTTCCTAAACAACTAGTATTAAAATAGATCACATATTTTTAGAACCACAAAATCAAATATAATTGTAATTATCATTTTCACGATAAACAGTTTGGCACCCACTGTGGGGCTAAAAATAATAGTGATTATTGTAGTGCTGGTTTTCTAAGAACACAAGTTATTCTTTACACTTTTTCTTGTCCAAGAATCTTCAATTTCAGGTCAGAAAATGTCTAACTCAGTGAACACACATGAAAACAACGGTCCTGAGGATTATGGAGACAACGTCGCAGCTACTTCAGGTGCTGGTGTACCACCGCAAAACCCTTAAGGGGCACCAGTGCAAGTCCCCATCGATGAAGGCTCATGAAACACTCAACATGTCGATGTAAGATCTCATATAGACGGAGGTGTGCGCGAAGGAGACCATCACGAAGCACAGAGAGCCCTTGCTCAAAAGGAAAGGGAAGTTAGCCTTCATGTAATTTTTGAGATGTTGCAAGCACAACAGGTGGTTATTGCTCAACTACAAAGCCATCAGAGAACTCCAAGCACAAAACCACTAGAAACGGCTCCTCGAGTCGAACAAGAACCAGAGAGGTCGAGGAATAATGGGTCAGCAGCCGACCCCGCTATTATGAAGATGCTCGAGGACCTCACAAAGAGGATTGAATGAGGCGAAAAGAAAATAGAAGCTAACGACAAAAAGGTGGAGACCTATAACTCGAGGGTCAATAAGATCCCGGCCCCAAAGCCCATCCCGAACAAATTCAGAATGCCCGATCTCTCGAAGTACAACGGGACCTCGGACCCCAATGAGCACATTACTGCTTACACTTGTGCTGTGAAAGGGAACGACCTAAAAGATGACGAGATTGAATCCGCCTTATTGAAAAAAATTGGAGAAACACTGTCCAAAGGGGCCATGATGTGGTATCATTACCTCCCCCCGAACTCGATAGATTCGTTTTCCATGATGGCAGACTCTTTTGTGAAGGCACATTCTGGTTCAATCAAGGTCGCTACGAGGAAGTTTGACGTTTTCAAAATCAAACAAAGAGAGAATGAGATGTTAACGGAGTTCGTATCTCGCTTCCAATTGGAACAAATAGAGTTACCATCGGTCTCCGATGATTGGGCAGTACAAGCCTTTGCTCAGGGCTTGAATGAACAAAGCTCGATAGCTTCGAAGCAGTTGAAGAAAAACTTAATCGAGTATCCCGCCGTAGTTTGGGTGGATGTACACAACATGTATCAGTCAAAGATCAGAGTCGAGGATGACCAATTGGAAGCCCCCTCTATCGGTGTATCCCAGCAGGCTCTTAGCAAAGGAATCGAGGCTCCCATAAAGAGAGTCGAGGCTAAGAAAACAAAGGTATCAACCATACATAGAAAATTGGAGAAATATCCTGAGGTGTAACATGCCTCAAAGTGACTAAAGGATGGATCGAGGACAGAATCCTCGGGGACTCATGAACAAAGCAGGGTTCGACAGGCACACATGACTGGTAGAGGCACCCCAACTATCTGAGTACAACTTCAACATTGATGTTTTAGACATCGTATCGACCATAGGTAAAATCAAGGACACCAGGTGGACAAGGCCCGCAATATCAGATCCTTCGCAAGAACCCTAACTTGATATGTGAATATCACGGTACCCACGGTCATAGGACCGAGGATTGCAGACAACTTCGAGAAGAGGTAGCCCGACTGATTAGCAAAGGGCACCTTGGAGAGTTCCTCAATGACCGAGCTAAAAACCAATTTCAGGAAAGAGAAGCGAACAGGAAAAATGAAACAGAACAACCACAGAACGTCATCCACATGATTATTGGAGGAGTCGACGTCCCTCAGGGACCCGTTTTCAAGCAAACAAAAGTATCCATAGCCAGGGAAAAGCGAACTCGGAGCTACATACCTGAAGATGCTCTTTCATTCAGCGAAGAGGACATCGAGACCTTGTCTCAAACTCATAATGACGCACTGGTAATTTCTTTTCTTTTGAATAAATTTCAGGTTAAACGTGTGCTTGTGGATCTAGGTAGCTCAGCCAGTATAATTAGGTCGAAGGTAGTAGAGCAACTCAGATTGCTCGACCAGATTGTGCCCGCCTCCCGAGTCCTCAATAGATTCAACATGGAAAGCGAGACAACCAAAGGGGAAATCATGCTCCCAGTCAGCGTGGCCGGTACAATTAAACATACCAAGTTTCATGTGATCGAAGGTGACATGAGATACAATGCATTGCTTGGAAGGCCATGGATTCACAGTATGAGGGCGGTGCCGTCAACCCTGCATCAAATGATGAAGTTTACTAGGAAGGATGGAGTAAAATAGTGTATGGAGAGCAGCACACAACAAAAGAAATGTTCGCAGTGCACGATGTGGCACCCACGCCAGAACCTTCTACATCGAAGGAGCCAAAAAACAAGCAAACAACCAAGTAACAATCACAAAACTACATCCGCGTCCTCAGAACGAGTAACTGAAGCATATCGAGACTTGAACGCCACCACAGTTAAGGTACGATCCTCTACCTCTTTCCTTCACATTTTATACTAACATATGTGCAGGTGTTCGATTGGAAGGAATTGAAGCACCGTCCTGCTAGAAGGACTTAGGTTTTAAAGCATGCGTTCCACTCTTTTTCCCTCATGTCAGATTTTATCCCAAATGGGTTTTACCGACAAGGTTTTTAATGAGACAACATCCATATGCTACCTAAGGAGAACTCACCAAGTATTCAAGGCTTATCTTCGATCAACCTTAAATATTGAGGGGCATCCCCCCGGGAGATCACCTCCTCGAAGAAACTAAAATATGCCAAAGAGGGTCTCGACAGGAGAACGATGTATAGGACCAAACAGTCGAATGAACCGTGTCCACGTAGAATAATCGAACCCTTGATGGTGAAAAAATGTATACTTGTACCAAGTAATCGAAGGAGAATCTTTTATCATCAAAACACTTCGCACCAAAGAAGTTTTCTATTTTCACAAGAAACGGCCTCAGGGCCAGAAATTTCCCAGACACTCGGGGACTGACACCGAAAACTCGAAGCCGTAAGACCTCAGGGCCGGTAACTTCGAGCTCATAATCCCTCCACGAGGCACCAATATAATCCCTCCATGAGGCAATATCGCATCTGTAACCTTAAAAGAAAAAAGGCATAACCCCGATTCGGGGATTGTCCTCGGCAGTCAGCTCATCGAGCTACCTAACTTGAAACCGTAAGACCTCAACCTGGAAAATTCAAGTTCATAAGCCCTACATGAGGCAATATCACCAATGTAAGCCCTCCATGAGGCAATATTGGCAATGTAAGCCCTCCACGAGGCAATGTCAACAACATAAGTCCTCCATGAGGCAATATCAACAGAATAAAACCTCCATGAGGCAATATGAACAATCTAATACCTCCATGAGGAAACATAAAGTTTATAAGACCTCAGTAAGACAACACCAAAAATTTTGCTATTTTAACAAAGAACGACTGCAAAGACAAAAAACTTTCGATGTATCGGTGACTGCCATCGAAGCCATAAGACCTCAGGGCCGGAAACTTTGAGTTCATAAGCCCTACATGAGGCACCAATGTAAGCCCTCCACGAGGAAGCATCAAAATTGTAAGACCTCAAACAAGGCATGAACAAATTTGTAAGACCTTAAAAAGGCATAATCCTGATACCAAAGTCGGCTATATATTCGAACTTGTAAGACCCCTAAAAAGGCTTACCCTCAATATAGACGCCGAGGCTATCTCACTCGGGGACTAAAAGGCTACGGCCAAATACAATGACCACCATAGTAAGGATCCGGCCGAACTAACGCGACTCGAAGACGTTCGACCGTCGCCATAAAACCACAGGCCTCCAATTACTTCGAAAGTACTTCGAAAAGAACCGGTTAAAGGTCATACCGACCCAGTGCATAAGAGCCCAAGTCGCCAACCACATTAAAGGTCGTACCGACCCAACGTGTAAGAGCCAGCCTAAAGAGCCTCAGGGTCAATTTAAAGAACCTAAGGGTCGATGAGCTCGAGTCGAAACCTGAATCGAAGACTGATCCCTAAATGTTTAACTAAGAAAGCGCCTAAGGGCCAATATGTAAGAGCCCAAGTCGCCAGCCACATTAAAGGTCGTACGAACCTAGTGCGTAATATCCCAAGTCGCCAGCCACATTAAAGGTCGTACCAACCCAATGTGTAAGAGCCTAAGCGCCAGCCTAAAGAGCCTCAAGGCCGATTAAAAGAACCTAAGGGTCGATGAGATCGAGTTGAAACTCGACTCGAAGACTGAGCCCTAAACGGTTAACTAAAAAAGTGCCTAAGGGCCAATGCGTAAGAGCCCAAGTCGCTAGCCACATTAAAGTTTATACCGACCCAATGTGTAAGATCCTAAGCGCTAGCCTAAAAAGCCTCAGGGCTAATATATAACTCCAAGGGTTTCATTTCGAAGTCCAATTCATCGGGCTAATTATCGACAAGCATCAGAATTCAAAACAAAAAGAAAAACATACACAAGCTAATCAGAAATACCAAAGAATTTTTTATACATACATGCCTATTAAAAATATACATTTACAATGCTCCCACAGGAGATTTTACAAAGGATACGAAAGAAAAACCTAGTCTGCTCTAAGGACCAGCTCCCTCGGCGGCCTTCAAATATGGGCATCGGCACTAGAAGAAAGGAAAAACATGGCGTCGATCTCATCCACCTTGGCTTGCTTTATCTCTTCCGAGAGATCAAAGCCCCTAACATAAATCTCTTTGAGGGTCTGCCTCCGAGACCTGCATTGGGCATACTCATTGCCTCTCCTCTCTCTGTCAAAGGCTCCCCTCAGCTCTGCCCAAGCATCAACAACATCTTTTAAATAAACGACCACTTTTTTATCGGCCTTTGCTCGAACTTCTTCAACTTCAGCCCAGGCGTCCACGACCTCGGCCTTCATCTTCAGAAGATCAGTCTTGAGCTTGCCAATCCTGCTCGTCTGAATCGAGCTACTTTCTCGAGCATTTCAAAGTTGTACCTCGAGGGCAGAAGCCTTGGACAAATCATTTCTCTAGGCCGCAACATGAACACCTATCTGCGCCTTCAACACATTATATTCGGAATTGACCTGTCCGACTTCGCCCCAAAGGCATTCCAACACTTCCGTCTTTCTCTGCAACTAAAGTATCAAGCATTAGCTCTCAAAGATCGAAAAAGAGACATGTACCCCCCTCAAAATAAGGATTATCTGTTTCTCGAGATTGCCTTCGTAATCTCGCCTTCGATTCATCTCCGATTAAAGGTATATCAACTCTTTTATTTTCTTAGTGAAAAAAAGCCTGAGAGATTTCTCCTTGCCTAAAGATTCCCGCAACTTGGCCTCACAACGGAGCAGCTCGAACTTGATCTTGTCAAAAGCCTATGAAAAAGAAGCCTAAGTTCAAAAGTTGAAAATACATAGCCAAAAAATTTAACCAAAACTCACCATGGAGCAGAGCCACTGAGCTTCCTCAAAAGTTTAGCGTGTGTCTACTAGCCTGGTCCCATCGACCCTAGTTGAACCGCTCTCGATGGGAATATGATCGCTCGAGAACCCACTTAATTTAAGCGCCCCTGGCCCCAAGCATGCCTAGAAGTACCTTCGAGGGGGGAAGCAGACGGTGGTGAAAGACTCTTGCTCTTTCCCTCTCGAGGAGCCTCTCCCTCGAGGCTAGAGGTCTCAGGCCCAGCAGGATCGGAAACCTCGGGAGGGACCCTAGTTCGGTCCATGGATGAAGAACCATCCTTCCGAGGAGAGGTGATGTCCACAGAATAACCGACGTATATAAGGTCCTCTTCAGCGGCAGCGTCTCCTTTGTGTCTCCGGGCAGGCCCCGCCTCATTGAGAATGTCCTCATCCATCGAGGACCTTTTCCGCTTATTGTCCTCCCTCGATTCTGAAGCCGATGGTCCTTCCCCCTCCTCAAAGGGGCATGATCTCACCTCGGAGAGTCCACCAATGCCTGCGGCGACGGAGTTAATACACATAAAGAAAAGCATTTCTCGAAAAGCAATCGCATGGCACGTACCGTGGTGCTTTGCTTCCCATTTGCCATTCGACAGATCCCGCCACTTACGTTCGTCATAGGACAAAGTAGCAGCCAACCTTCGAGTCTTGTCAGCAAGATCGAGGATCTCTTCCGGCATCCACGGGACCACTGGGGAAGAGAAAAAGAAACATCCTTATATAGAATCACGAGCAAAAGGAACTAAGGTGCGACATAGTACTTATGTTTGAAGTTTCATTTTTCGAGGAACCACAGGAGCTCTGCAGTAATGATGTCGACGGTCCTCACTCGGAAACTGACTCATCGATCCTCTGTTCCGGTCCTCATCATCACTGGTAATAAAAGGCTTGGTGGATCGAAATCATAACGCAATCAGGCCTCGGCAATGCTGAGGCCGATATAATCTAATAAGGTGGCTAAGGGTAAACTCAAGCTTAGCCTTGTCAGTAAAGTACCTATCATCAACACTATGCGCCAGAAGGACGGATGAATTTGAGCCGGAGTGACTCGATACCTTTTGTAAAATTCGAGCACAAGGCGGTCGAGGCGGGCCAATGTAAATAGGTACGTATACACGTTTAGGAATCCCTCTACGTGGGCCATAATATTCTCTTCTCGGGAAGGTATCTTCAGCATCACATTTTCTCCCCATCTGCAATCTCTCCTCACGGCCTCGAGGTGGTTTTCCTCTATTGATCGAATAAACCTCGATGCATGCTCTCAATGGCCCGGGGCATCGAAGGGTTTCTCTAGTGCAAAGTCTCTCTTCAAAGAAAAATAGCTCAAGGTTAACTCGCCATACGCTGGTGGTGTACCACTGGCCGGGTAAGAAGAAGAGGTATGGTTTCCCTCTTCTTGGTGAATGGATTCGGGCACGGCAGCCATAACTATTTAAACAAAGATAAAGAGGGAGAAATCTCAAGCAGTTTCGCAAGCTGAGAAAAGGAAGAGAACATTAAAGATAAAATTAGTTTTGCCAAGCTGAAAGACCTAAACTGAAGAAGAAGCGAGTGTATATATATAGAACAAGAGGTGAATATTCATCTACTTTGAAGACCAATTAATTCTGACAAAGTCATTATAAATTTTGGGAATTGTACCGGCGGGGCCACCTCGGTCACTTCACGATCATTTCACATGAATGACACTGTCACACAACATTCGAGGGATCAAAGCCCCCATGCCAACCTAGCCTCGAGAAGGTGTCCGATCTTGAGAGTTTCTATTGCTGCAAGTATGGGTTCCAAAAAGCTAAAGTCAAAGCTTGAAGGTCGACTTCTGTATAAGCATTGCAGAGAAAAGTTTGGAAGATATGAAACGAAGAGATATTTTTAATTCCATAAAATGTATTTACAAGTTTATTTTTACAAAGCTCCCCCCGAGTGTCCCATCTACAAAAAGGGAAAAAGCAAAATAGTAGGTAAATCTACTCTTCGCCTTCACTGCTGCCCGAGCCGCTTTCAGAGCCCTCATCCGACGTAGTTGAAATTGCCGATTCTTCCTCCAAGGCCCTGGCCTCTTCAATCTCGACAGAGGGATCGACACATTTAGCGCTCGCTCTCTCGAAATCTTGCCTCCTGGCTTGCAAGCGAGCATGAGCAACTGCCCAAGCCAGTTTTAGCTCGTTCTTCTCGAATATCTCCCTGGCCCGATCATTCGCGGCAGCAACATCTCTTTTGTATGAAGAAACAAATTCATCGGCCTCAGAATTTTCCACAGATAATACAACAGTCTCCTCCTGATCACCTAAAAGAAGGTATTGAATCGAGGATAGCTTCTCCCGAAGCATATCCCTTTCCGAAGCCACGACATCATTCAGCCGCGCCAACTCAAGGATTTCGGCGTCCTTGGCCACAACATCCTCTCGGAGCTGGCCTACTAGAGCATCCTTCTGTCTAATCTGAAATATGCAGAAGACATGCTAGTTAGAACAGAGTATGGCAATAAAAGATAAAATTATGGGTACCCGAGTACCTGCTCGATGAAGTCGGCCCTCTCTTGGAGCGCTCTCTCCGAGCCTGTCCGGAGGTTGATCAACTCCTCCTCTTTTCGGGGCATAGAGCCTCCAACTCAGTTGACTCTGATATAAGCATTTCAAGCTCCTCTCCACGATGAGTCAACTCATCTTGCATCTTAGAGAAGGCTTGGTCATACAGCTTCTTGACCTATAGTGCAAATGAAGAAAATTAGAAAAGCAAGAGTAGAAATTCAAAGCATAGAATATTATGAAAAAGAAGGTTACCTGCTTTTGAAGCCTCTCGGCCTCCTTGAGAGCAACGGGGGCATCGATATCGGTCTCCTCCTCAGTGCCATCAAAACAATCTCTGAATGTATCATCCCATCTATGATGGGTCCTCAAACCTGGGGAATTCCTGTCCGGGGCATCTCGTATCTCCCATGGAGAAAACGACGGGACCAATTGAATTCCACCGGCAACATCAGCCTCCATCGAGGCTTCCTCTCGCCCCCAGAAAATTTCAGAAACAGGCCCCTCGAGCTCACCGACGCGGACTGTGCCATGTCCGATGAATGGCTTGGGGACTGCACCCGAACCCTCATCGAGGGTATCCTCAACACAAGGCGGGTCCGCATCGGCCGCCTCTAACCCAGCAGATGTCCGCCCTGCAATTCTCAAAGCATCAACACTTTGTTTTGCCCTTTGTACCAAAAGGAATGTATCATCATCTTCTTCCTTGGCTCAGAGGCTCTCTACGGCCATCGAGGAAGGACCGTAGAATCGGTCTTGGGCTTTCGAGCCTTTTTTTTTTGGATTTTGGAGACTCCGCCGGTGCCTCCTTCTTCCTTTTCTTGTCCTTAGCAGTTTTCGGAGCCTCTTCCTCACCAGGAAGGGGCGGTCTCATCAACAAACCTTCCCCAAGGCCTGCACATGCATGATGTATCAAACTCACCACCATGGAGAATACTCACAAAGAATGAGGGAACAACAACAATGAGAGCATACCGTGGTTCTTAGCCTGCCACCGTGTTTTAGCCAAATCGCGCCAGACGCGTTTGTTGTATGGAAAAGCGAAATCCAAATGTTTGACCCACCCCAGAAGGTCCTGGACCGCGCTGGGAAACCAAATGATGGCTACACAATTAGAAGAAAATCAATCAGGAGAAAAAGAGGTGGTAAAACATACTCAATATGGGGATACTTACATTTCATATTCCACTCCTCTGGGAACAACATTCTATCAGTAGGGATGATGTCCGAGGTTCTGACTTTAACAAATCGGCTCATCCATCCCCGATCTTTATCCTCGTCGATGCAGGCAAAGAACACCTTGGCAGATCGACGGTGCAGCTTAATTATCCCCCTCGGAAGAGACGAGGGCTGTACAATCTGATCAAGTGATCGAGGGTGAAATTCATTCCCTCGACCATGCCAAAAATGTATCGAATCATGTATACAATCCTCCAGAAAGAAGGATAAATCTTACTAAGTGTTACTCGGTGTTGACAACAAAATTCGAGAATCACCGGGTCAATCGGTGGAGAAGAAGAATCTACAGGGCATAAAGTGAAAGGGTATGTATATACGCTGAGAAAGCTAGCCTTTTGTGTGACTATGCTTTCTTCAGCTGTGGGGATTTCTACATGGGACGCCTCCCCCCAGTGACAGTCTAGTTTTACCCTCTCTGTATCGGTCACTACACTTATATACCGAGACATAGCCTCGCATCGACCCGGTGTAGAAGGGGGTTATTCAATAGTAAAATCGGAGAAGGTGTCGAAGGGACTAGGGATGCACTGCTCGATGCTAGGAGGAGTTTTTGATTTACCCTTAGACGGGCGTGATGAAGAAGTGGCTCCCTCTTTTTTAGGTACCGTTTTGGAGGTTTTTGCCATAATTGCAACTAAGTTTTGAAGAAAGAAGATGAAGAAGCAAGCGCAGGAAGAGGGTGAAAGTAGAAAACATTTAGTAAAATTTTGAAGACTTGAAGATGTTGTAAAATTATGAAAAGGCCAACTATTGAAGTATTTATAGAAGCTATTTGGGCATGTTGAAGCGGAAAGGTCGAACCAATAGCGGTTCGTGGGCTTCTCGAGAATCGTGCTGATAACGACCTCTGCGCAGCCTTTATGTCACATCATTTAATGTTCTAATGAGACTGGCGTCATAATAGGGATATTGAAGAGGCAAGAATTCAAGACCTTTTCTTATCACTTCATTCTACGGAACGCGAGGACTATCTATATACGGTTAAAATCGGAGAGCCCGATTTTACGATCATTACGTCACTCAAAAGGGCTCGAATCAGTTCGAGTTTTTTCATCGAGGAGGCATGTCGAGGATTCTCCACGCTCGACATCTAGGAGGTATAAGTTGAAGACCATCATGAAAAAGCGGGAAATTACCAAAGGGCACGTGGTTAAAGCTGACCAAATCCGCAAAAGTAGTACAAGCCCGTGCCATGGCATTAAATGGATGTACCTGCCATTTCTCTTTGTAATAATTGCACATGTACTATGTTGGGATTCCCCCTATTATATAAAGGGTACCCTTGTCATTTTTAAGGGGGATGATATTCAATACAAGAACAAGAACATTCTCTACTCTTCAATTCAAACATTCTCTACAATTGTTCCATTGATTTATTGCCTTTCATTTATTGTGTTTATTATTTGTTGTCCATTATTGCTTGTTAATGATCATAAAGAGGCCACCTTCGAGGCCTTCAATACTGTTATACCTTCTTCGACCGCCCTCTGTCAAACCCTCGAGCTCGACCTCGACCTCAAAGCCCCATTTCGACCTAGCTCGAGACCCCGTCTCTTAACTGCTCGGTTTGCATAACTCTGTTACCCTTAGTCTTGTCTCATTTTTCCTACAGCTCACTTAGCATCTATTGCCTAAATAACTAGTATTAAAATAGATCACAAATTTTTAGAACCACAAAATCATATATAATTGTAATTACCATTTTCACGATAAACAGTAACTGAACGGTATCATGGTAGGGACAGGGCCTTGACCTACTCGTCGAACCTGTATATATATAAAATGGACTCCATCGTCTAGACTTGCTAGATCCGGGGAAGTGGAGCTTACCAACCAAGTTGGTGTTTGACTCTGTCTACTAGGAAGGTCTATCAAGCTATCTATCAGGACTTGCAGGCATGAAATGCACAATCTTCGACAAAAGGGACGTCAGTACGAAATAATGTACCGAGTTTGTAAGGCTTCATAATAACTGAAAGCTGAAACTGAACTGATAATATAATAACTGAAATTAATTGGGAGTCAAAGCCTATCTGAATATATTCTTACCTACTAATACTGACTCAACTATCTCAATATAGTATGTAAAATAGCTATCTGGCCCTATAAGGCTCAGTACGTGTAACCGCTCTGCTGTAGTAGGCTCGCACATAGGCGCTCGACCATAGTAGGCTCGGTATATAACGTACCATCTGATCTAAGGTTGCCCAATAGGGCCCTGCCCACCGATTATAGCTCGGTGGTGGTGAAAATACTGTAATACTGTATATATATATATATATATATATAGAGAGAGAGAGAGAGACCCTATCCCCTCTTGACTGAAAGAAGATAATACTTTGGCCATAGACCCACATTGCATGACATTATATGTTCATATTCCCTTAGTCGCAAGTTGGTACGTTAGGTTAAGTGAGGCCGTGAGTGCCGGTCTCGGGCCCCAGGTTCGGGGCGTGACAATGTCCTTAAGACAACTCGGACCTATCTGAAGCTTCCAAGAAAATGCAAGATCACCATATCTATGAATCTTTGATCAAACCATCCATTGAACTTCTCTTAAGTTCATAAGCATCTAACCCCCTAACCAAACGTTTGATTCCTAGCAAACCAACTCGGAATGAATCCACATTTTTCCCACAAGTCCCAAATGTCATAACGAACCTATTCCATGTTCCGGAACAATAATCTGAATATGATAGCCTCAAAGTGAACTCCGGGTCAAATCTAAAAAAACTTTCCAAACCTTCAAATTTTCAACTTTTGCTAATTAGAGCCAAATCAACCTAGGAACCTCCAAATATAATGCCGGATATATGCCTAAGTCCAAAATCACAATACGTACCTATTGGAACCATCAAAATACCATTCTTGTAGCCACTCGCCACTAATCACCTCTCGGTAATACTTGGATCTGCAATAAGCAACAAGGCTAACCTCTGGCTAAAAGTAATAAAGAGCTCGACAAAGTCAATTTCTTATTTCCAGTAACCAATTAAAACAATAATAGAATAATAACGGTATAAGAAAGTAGCTCAAGAAATATAAATTCAACCTTTTCACAAATAGAAGGAAAATATGCATATTTTTTTACCGTTATTATTCTATTATTGTTTTAATTGGTTATTGGAAATGAATTCAACCTTTTCACAAATAGAATGAAAATAGGCATACTTTTCAATAATAGAAATTATGTCATAAATTCTTTTACAAACGTCATCTAAACATGGTTTCGTCAATTTAATAGTGATTCCAAGTCCATCACATTAAATAAGGACATCAAGTACCAATAAGCATAAGGAAAAAAGCACAATCTGGTACCTGCATGACAAGTAAAAATGCCAGAATCAATAATATCATTTGTTTAATCATCAAGCATATCAAATCTCAGCACTTGTATAGTGCCAAGCAATATTTCCCTAGGAACCTTACAAACAACAACAAGAACAACACTCTGCACTGTACGGGTGCCTGAGACACGTCCCTCACCCAAGCACATATATGACCTTGTGATGGCGCCCACAGTTAATACCCGAATTCGAAAGGGTAGTTCCTTGACCAAGCACTGATAGGATCTAAGTCAATGATCAGTATCACTTAGCGCAATATGGGGCCTGACTGTAACGACCCGGCTGGTCGTTTCGAGAGTTTAGCCCCGTTTCCCCCATTTCCCCTATTTCTGCTTTATCTTATATTGCTTAGCCTATTTATGTTGTGTTGGATCGGTTGGTTCAGGTTCGGAGTGGTCGTGGTGAGAACCGAGGCACTTAGTCTTTTAAATCAACTTAATAATTGAAAAAGTCAACTGGGAGTTGACTTATTGGTAAACAACCTTGGAATGTGGATTTTATGGCTCGGATAGCTTCATTAGGTGATTTGGGACTTAGGAGTGTGCTCGAAATGAAGTTTTGATGTCCGGTGTAGAATTAGGCTTAAATTGGCGAAAGTTAGTTTTTGGCGATTTCTGGTCGGTAGTGAAAATAGGCTATCAGGGTCCGAATGGAATTCCAGAAGGTGGGTCAGGTTTGTATTTTCCTTTTGGATATGTGCGCAAATTTTCAGGTCAATCGGAGGTGTTTTGGATGGTTTCAGTATCATTCGTGGAATTTAGAAATTTCAAAGTTCATAGGCTTGAATTTGATGTAATTTTGGTGTTTTTGTGTTGGTTTTGGTATTTTGAAGGCTCGTCTAAGTTTGAATGATGTTATGGGGTGTGTTGGTAGGATTGGTTGAGGTCCTGGGGGCCTCAGCTGTGTTTCGGATGCTTAAACGGGCATTTTTGGTCTTAAGGAGTCTGCTGTTTTTCTGGTGTTTTAGCACCAGTGGTTTCTTCAATGCAATAACAGAACGATCGCGTGATTTCATCTGTGATCACGTAGAGTAAAGTTTGAGGCAGGCATGTTTGTTCTATGTGATCGCGTAATAATGTTTGCAATCGCATAAGTTCGGCAGCTGAAGCAGTGCGGTCGCGTGGCCCTTTGTGCGATCGCATAGGTATCCTGAGGCACACGTGGGGGATGGATATTTGAGCTATGCGAACGCATGTGTTGGTATGCAAATGCATAGAGTGGTCTGGACTGTGCATCACGATCGCGCGGCTGGAGACGCGATCGCGTCGAAGGAAATATTAGTGCTGGGCAGAATGTTTTAAATAGCCCTTTCTTACGAATTTTTTTCTATTTTCCTCCATTGATGAGCGGGTTTGGAGCTCTTTGAGAGGGTTTGAAGAGGAAATCGAAGGGATTCACTTGGAGGTAAGATTTTTGACTTCATAACTCGTTTCTATGTCGTTTTCTAAGTAATTAAACCGGAAATTTGTTGGATTTAAACCCAAAATTGGGGAGGTTAGGTGCATGGAATTGAAAATTTCTTTGGAGGATTTGAGTGGGCAATTGTGTTCCTATTTTGGTGTTGTTGGTATGTATAGAATCGTGCGAGGATGAGGATTCTAGTGATGTAAATTTTATCAAATTCTGAGACGTGGGCCCGGGGCTCGGGTTTGACCAAAATTCGAGAAATGTGTCTAAATTGATAGTTTTCGATTGAGTTTTGTTCCTTTAGCGTATATTGATGATGTTAATCTGGTTTTGGTTAGATTCGGAGCAATTAGGAGACGATTTGAGGGGCAAGAGCATCACAGAGTAGTATTGTGGCCCGATAGAGGTAAGAATGGCTATAAATCTTGTCCTGAGGGTATGAAACCCCGGACTTCATATTTCTCACTGTTTATAGAATGGCGCACATGTCAGATGACGAGTATGTGGCGTGCACTGCTTTTCTGATTGGACTTGGTCCTCTATTGAGTTGCGTATTTTTACTCTAAATCATATGTTAAATTGTGTTCTAAAAACTATTGCTATATTTGGGCTATAAGCCATATTTGGGGCCTCGTGCTGACTTGTTTAGACCTTTTGGGGGCTTTTACTGCTATTTTCCTCACTGTGTTGACTTATGATTTACACTCAGTCATTTTATGTTTAACTGATTTTGAAACTCAGCCTTATTTACACTATTTTGAGATATAAAATGATGTTTTGGGTCGAGTACCCCATTTTACTGATACGCCCGAGGGGGTTTTGAGAGTTGCTGACTGAGTGAGGCCGAGGGCCTGATTGTGAGGATATGATATGCCATTAGGTGGCTTGATATTAGCGCTTGGGATGAAGGAGCCCATCCAGAATTTCTACATACCCCCAGTGGGCGCATGTACCTACTGAGTGCGAGTGCTGAGTGCCGAGTGCCGAGTGACAGTGACTGTTAGGTATGCCCGAGAGGCTGGTTATGAGTGACTGTGAGGTATGCCCGAGGGGATGATTATGAGAGACTGTGAGGTATGCCCGAGGGGCTGATTATGATTGACTGTGAGGTACGCCTGAGGGGCAGTTTCTGATATATGTTTTTGCCCGGGGGGCTACTTATGATTTTTCCACTTTCACTCTGAACTTATGACATATGTTTTTCCCGGGGGGCTTTTTATGAATTTTATCATTTTTACACTAAACTTCTTGAAAGTTATGTTGAAACTATTGGCAAGTATATTTCCAAATGATTTTACTTAAATCGGCTTTTAAGCGTGATGATTTAACGTATACATTGTTGGAAAGAAAGGCTGTGCTTATTGTGAAATGATGATTTGATTTTATGTGTTTCTTATTGCTCTGACCTGATTTATTTTCATTACTACTGAGTTGGCGTACTCGCATTACTCCTTGCAACTTGTGTGCAGATCCAGGTGTTAGGACAAAGTGAGCTGTGTATATGTTCCAGAGACTTCTCGGAGATTTTGCGAGGTAGCTGCACACGTCCACAGTCCTGCTCTCTCCTGCTTACTATTATAGAGTTTATTCTTTTGTTTTTAGCTGTATATTTTATGTAGATGCTCATGACCAGTGACTCCGGGAACTTGGGGGTTGTATTTAATATTCGGTGTAGCTTTAGCTGTTTTTAAAAATGTTTAAAAGAAACCGTTATGGGTTATCGATTTAGTAATGATGAAAATGGAATATTATTACGGTATGAGCGTGGTTTTGGCTGGCCTATTTCAAAGATAGGCGCCATCACGACTGGTATAGATTTGGGGTCATGACAAGTTGGTATCAGAGCGCTAGGTTACATAGGACTCACCGGTCATGAGCAGGTTTAGTAGAGTCTTGCGGATCGGTACAAAGACATATGTACATATCTTCGAGAGGTTGCAGAACCCATAGGAAAATATCACCTTCTTTAATTCTTGTCGTGCGAATTCATTTTGTTCAGCCAAAAGTTCCTTCCATGTATTCGAATGCACACGTGAGCGCTTGGTATCAGCTGTGCATCGACGGCTTGTGACTCCCATGGATGAGATGTGATTTTGGCATGTTGGTAATGGGCCAGTCTGGAGGACTTGAGGCCGGATTCATTCTGTGGCTTGAGTGGTAAGATTTCGATTGTGTGAGTCATGCATTTGGGGACTTATATGTCCGTTTGTGTTCTTATTGATGAGAATTGGTGACTAGATGGCTACATGGTGAGTGTGATTTGATGGTTAGTTGTGTTCAGATTGAGTGTTTGATTTTTGTCTCGGTTTTGTATATGGCTTTGAGTTGTGAGTGTATTGGAAGTCCTCTCATGTTGTTTAGTCATGGAGTGAAGCGGATCTTTCTGTGGGGTTATGAGTTCCTGTTAATGTCTTTTGGGTTGATCAGTGCCTCAATGGTGTTCATGCATTTGATTAACGGTGTATCCCAGCCGTATTAGCACTCTTTGTTATTGTATTCATCGATGGCGTCCTGGCATAAGTAGCATACTCAGTATCTGAGGATTGCATTATAAGGATTCAGGGAGGAAAGGCTCTATTCAAAGTTCTCCGAGTGTGAATCTTGGCTCAGTTCAGTAGCATTCTTGGGACTCGTGGTGTCTAGTGATGGTATCCATGTGGTCAGACATGTGTGGGTAGAGCTTCCAGAAGCCCAAGATTTCTTTGACCATCGCTCCATTGTCAGTTTTGCCATTAGCTTCAGGTTCTTACCGCATATATTGATGCATCGAGGGTAGGCATTGTTGTGTCTTAATGAAGAAGGGTGTAGTGACTGCGTAATATCTATGATCTTCAGAAGTGTATAGAGAGAGATCATGTTTGAGGCTAAGCTGGTAGGGGTATCTCCTGCGGATTGTCCTAGGGTGTGTAATCCCTATGTTGTTCTATAGTAAGTTCTCTTCTACTAGTAAATGATATATGTTGTAATTTGAGTTTAGATCGCTTATGGAAGTTGGCATGACTATTAAAATGGTGAATGCGAAGATTTGCAGATGATCAGAAGGGACCATGAAGTTCCCATATTTGTCCTAGGATGGCATGGCTTATGCAGTATGTTGGATAGAGTTGAGATTTGCACATGTGAGGTCACGGTTCAGTTCTAGAAGAAAGGTCAAAACAAAATTTCTTAGACAGCATTGGCAGTTTCAAACGACTAGGTAGATGATATCACTATTGGGTTGCTTGATGAGGGTATACATTTCAGAAGGTCATGTGTGGAGTTAAGGGTACTTCATTGGTACTTCGACGCTCTCTTGTTGGATCGACTACTGATATTCAAGGTTGGTTGGTAACACGAAAGAATTATCGGGGTATCCCTCGTGGAATGCTTGAATATTAGGGATGTGCTAAGTATTCGAGCGGTGGAGTTGAGATCAGATATAGTAATCCGTGCGCTTCATGGACTTCGAGACTGAGAGTTCTCATAAGCAGGTTATTTGTGATAGTGAACTGTGAAGATGCGAGCAAGCTAGTCAGATGTTGGTATGTACCATGGTTCAGTCATTGTGAACTTTTCGATGAGTTATCTATCTGTTGTGAGTGACCAGAGTTGATTTAGGGTTATTGGTAGGCCAGTATGGGTGTGTTCCGCACCGGGTCGGAATTGTTGGCTCCGAATTTCTATTTTTGAGAATGTACCATTCGATTGTGATTGAGTTTATTCATGTTCTGGAGTGATCTATGAGTTAACCGTCGGTGTTGCGAGGAGTTGTGATTATCGATTATATGCACATATGGTGGGATTCTGATTGGGCTATAGCTAGAGTTGAGTAAGGTAAGTAATTGGGTATTGGTTTTTAGCCAGGTGGCTGGTAGTATTTCATGTGCTCCAGTGTTTGGATGAGATCGCGCAGTGTAGCGGAGTTACGTAGGGGTATGACCTTTGGTATTGGATTCGTGCATTTTGATTTTTCACGATGTGTGCCATGCTTTTATCATGGTGTTGTGACAGTAATTGTTAATGGCGGGATGGTCCTCTCGTGTGAATCTTTTATATAATTTGATTCATTGGGTTGTTGCTATTGAGTGCACGAGTTGAACAGGCTGTGGCCTGATATGTATTGATGTGTCATGTCATCAGAATGGTTGTGTTGGATGAGAAGAGGTCATTGCACCTAGTATGAATATTGTCAGAATTGTTTACAACATAGATGGAAGGATAAATATCGAGAATGTCTTATAAGTCTGCTATAATTCCTTCTTGGGAAGGGGGAGCTTCATATCTGACTGATTGGACGAATGGTTGCTAGTTTCTACGTGTTTCTTTCATCATCGGCAGTATATGGAAGTGTTAGAGCGAGGCATTTCTTGATAAGAGGTTATGTACCGTTATTGGGTTGTTCTGAGCAGCTATTGTGATTGGGAGTTATCGCTATGTGTGTTTGAGTCATGCAGAGTATTATGTGGTTTCATCTGGGGTGCGTATATGGCTTGATTCAGCGTGTTGAGACTTATTCAGTTTATAGTTGTGGAATTTTGACCTTGCAAGTTATTTCAGAAGTGGAAATTTGGTTTTAAGGTCCTTGGGTCAGGATTGGATTGCAAAATTTCAAGTGTGTTATGCTATTGGACCTATATGGGATAGGGTGACGTGGGATCACCCCCGAGTATGTGCATGGTAAGGTTACGCGGCAGTTTGATGGTGTTGGAGAACAACTCCTTGCATGTTCGAGGACGAACGTATGTTTAAGTGGGGGAGGATGTAATGACCCGGCCGATCGTTCCGAGAGTTTAGCCCCGTTTCCTAATTTTTTGCTTTACTGTAAGTTTCTTAGCCTATTTATGTTGTGTTGGGTCGGTTGGTTCGGGTTCGGAGTGGTCGTTGTGAGAACTGAGACATTTAGTCTCTTAAATCAACTTAATAGTTGAAAAAGTCAACTGGGAGTTGACTTATTGGTAAACAACCTAGGAATGTGGATTTTATGGCTCGGATAGCATCGTTAGGTGATTTGGGACTTAGGAGTGTGTTCGGAATGAAGTTTTGATGTCCGGTGTAGAATTAGGCTTGAATTGGCGAAAGTTGGTTTTTGACGATTTTCGGTCGGTAGTGGAAAATAGACTATCAGGGTCGGAATGGAATTTTAGAAGTTGGAGCAGGTTCGTAATGTCATTTTGGATATGTGCGCAAATTTTCAGGTCAATCGGAGGTGTTTTGAATGCTTTCGGCATCGTTGGTGGAATTTAGAAATTTCAAAGTTCATAGGCTTGAATTTGATGTAATTTTTGTGTTTTTGCGTTGCTTTTGGTGTTTCGAAGGCTCGACTAAGTTTGAATGATGTTATGGGGTGTGTTGGAAGGATTGGTTGAGGTCCCGGGGGCCTCAGATGTGTTTCGGATGCTCCAACGGGCATTTTTGGTCTTAAGGAGTCTGCTGTTTTTTGGTGTTTTAGCAGCAGTGGTTTCTTCATTGCGATCGCGTGAGTTCATCCGCGATTGTGTAGAGTAAAGTTTAAGCAGACATGTTTGTTCTATGGATCGCGTAATAAGGTTTGCGATCGCATAGGTTGGGCAGCTGAAGCAGTGCGGTCGTGTGGCCCTTTGTGCGATCGCATAGGTGTTTTGAGGCGCGTGTGGGGGGTGAATATTTGAGCTATGCGAACGCGTGTGTTGGTATGCGAACACGTAGAGTGGTCTGGACTGTGCATCGCGATCACGTGGCTGGAGACGCGATCGCACTGAAGGAAATATTAGTGCTGGGCAGAATGTTTTAAATAGCCTTTTCTTATGAATTTTTGTCTATTTTCCTCCATTGATGAGCGGGTTTGGAGCTCTTTGAGAGGGTTTGAAGAGAAATCGAAGGGAATCACTTGGAGGTAAGATTTTCGACTTCATAACTCGTTTCTATGTCGTTTTCTAAGTAATTAAACCGGAAATTTGTTGGATTTAAACCCAAAATTGAGGAGGTTAGGTGCATGGAATTGGAAATTTCTTTTGAGGATTTGAGTAGGCAATTGTGTTCCTATTTTGGCGTTGTTGGTATGTATAGAATCGTGGGAGGATGAGGATTCTAGTGATGTAAATTTTATCGAATTCCGAGACGTGGGCCCGGGGCTCGAGTTTGGCCAAAATTCGAGAATTGTGTCTAAATTGATAGTTTTCGATTGAGTTTTGTTCCTTTAGTGTATATTGATGATGTTAATCTGGTTTTGGTTAGATCCGGAGCAATCGGGAGACGATTTGAGGGGCAAAAGCATCACAGATTAGTATTGTGGCCCGATAGAGGTAAGTAATGGCTATAAATCTTGTCATGAGGGTATGAAACCCCAGACTTCGTATTTCTCACCGTTTTAGAATGGCGCACATGTCGGATGACGAGTATGTGGCGTGCATTGATTTTGGATTGGACTTGGTCCTCTCCACGGAAACTATTGAGTTGCGTATTTTTACTCTAAATCATATGTTAAATTGTGTTCTAAAAACTATTGCTATATTTGGTCTATAAGCCATGTTTGGGGCCTCGTGCCGACTTGCTTAGACCCTTGGGGGCTTTTACTGCTATTTTCCTCACTGTGTTGACTTATGATTTACACTCAGTCATGTTATGTTTAACTGATTCGAAACTCAACCTTATTTACACTATTTTGAGATATAAAATGATGTTTTAGGTCGAGTACCCCGTTTTACTGATACACCCAAGGGCTTTTGATAGTTTCTGACTGGGTGAGGCCGAGGGCCTGATTGTGAGGATATGATATGCCACGAGGTGGCTTGATATTAGCGCTTGGGCTGAAGGATCCCATCTGGAGTCTGTACACATCCCCAGTGAGCGCAGGTACCTACTGAGTGCGAGTGCCGAGTGACGAGTGATTGAGAGGCATGAGTGACTGTGAGGTATGACCGAGGGGTTGATTATGAGTGACTGTGAGGTATGCCCGAGGGGATGATTATGAGTGACTGTGAGGTATGCTCGAGGGGCAGTTTCTGATACATGTTTTTGCCCGAGGGGCTACTTATGATTTTACCACTTTCACTCTGAACTTATGAAATATGTTTTGCCCGAGGGGCTTTTTATGAGTTTTATCATTTTTTTTACTAGTCTTATTGAAAGTTATGTTGAAAGTATTGGCAAGTTTATTTCCAAATGTTTTTACTGAAATCGGCTTTTAAGCGTGATGATTTAACATATACATTGTTGGAAAGAAATGCTGTGCTTATTGTGAAATGATGATTTGATTTTATGTGTTTCTTACTGCTCTGACCTGATTTATTTTAATTACTACTAAGTTGGCATACTCACATTACTCCCTTCACCTTGTGTGCAGATCCAGGTGTTAGGGCAGAGTGAGGTGTGTATATGTTCCAGAGACTTCTCGGAGATTTTGCGAGGTAGATGCACGCGTCCGCAGTCCTGCTCTCTCCTGCTTACTATTATAGAGTTTATTCTTTTCTTTTAGTTGTTTATTTTATGTAGATGCTCATGACCAGTGACTCCGGGATCTCGGGGGTTGTATTTAATATTCAGTGTAGCTTTAACTATTTTTAAAAATGTTTAAAAGAAACCATAATGGGTTATCAGTTTCGTAATGATGAAAATGGAAGATTATTACGGTATGAGCGTGGTTTTGGCTGGCCTAGTTCCATGATAGGCGCCATCACGACTGGTTTAGATTTGGGGTCGTGACACTGGCGCACGCGTCACCTCATAATAATTACCACTCAGCCCAACGTGGGTCCTGACCTACGCGTCACATCAGTGTCAGTACGTAAATTGGCTCCATGGCCAAGATCAGCCGCTCAATTATCGAATATCCACATTACACTGTACTCATCTCAAACCGTATCACACATATAAGGCCATCAATAGCAGGTTAGATAATATTTAAAGAATACATGGAGATAGAGATATAATATGCAGATGTAACATCATGACTGAGAGTATGACTATTATTAAGGCAAGCAACTCAATATAGCAAGAATAACTCTATCATGTCTCAAAGAGATAAGTGCATATCCTTAAAAAGATTTCTAGCATGAATAATAGCTCAAATAGTGATACAAGTAGAGAAAATGCAGAAATAACGGAGCATGATAGGGAAACAAGGCACTTAGTAGCATAAGGTCTATCAAAATCATGAATAATCCTACTGTATGCACATATTCCCTTCACCTAGCATGAGTGTCATCCCCCAATATATCTCAAAGATAATAGCCAATAAGAAAATCAACCTCAAACCATGTTTAGACAAGTTACTTACCTCAAAGCACGTGAATCAATACTCTATAAAAACAATTTCCTTGTGAGAAAATTCTCTTAAAAAATTGACCCTCTCCAAGTCTAGGGCTCAAATATTAAATAATGGGTCTAAGTCTTGAAATACAAGTCTTTAAAAATTTGCTGAATGATACCTTTCGCGAACGAAAAAAATCCAACTGTCAAAATTAACCATTCCTGAATGTGGCGTCCAGCCTACAAACGTGATGAAAAAATTCCAACAGGCCTATGAAAACCTGTTCATGTGAATGCGAGGGACAAACACCTGGCCAACCCCCAATCTGCCTCACACTATGCGGACATAATGCCCTGGTCGCAAACGCAAAGACTTATTGCTCATAAAGCTTCGTGAAAGAAACACCAAAATCTCTAATGCGAAGAATAGTTTTCACTGCCCCAAAATAATCCCTCACTATTGTGAGACATGCTCCGTGATCACAAAGAACACTTGATCACGCCCAATTATGCGATATAAAAAGGACTAAGTGGTCGGTAAAAATATAATCTGGTCTAAGAGTCCAGAGTTGAATCCCACAATGAAGTAAGGTTTTGCTACAAGTTTGAACAAATTCAGAAGTATATATATCATGGTTCTTATGTCAAACTAATTAACTAACAAATTAATGTAATAAATTATCAACTAAAGATACTAAGGGTTGGAGACAAGATTAAGGGAGACCTAGAGTTATAATTTCCCCAATTGTTGGGATTCTTCCTGCTACGTCTCTATAGTTTCTCCTAAGTATTCCATACTAATCGTGAGACTTTAGGTGTCGCAATTCTATCCCAAGCAACTACAATAATTTACTAGACATATTCTCCGGAACTACACTAGCTGTCACTATCTTACCGCTTACTATGACCATGTCAAGGCTTTGTTATTCCTAAACCATCCTTTAAACCCGCCTCCTTGATTCCTCACATATATTAGGGGTGAATTTGTTTAACAACCACCTAAATATGTACTCTTTTCCAAGCAATACATAATAAATAGTCACTGTTAATTGAGAGTTGTTCAATAAACTAAAGTAACCACATAGTTAATCAAGTAGAGAAATTCAAAGGCTACATATATGAAAACATATCAAGAATTAATTCTTCAAAAGGTTCCATCAAAACCTTAGAAAGAAATTTATCTACTCATTGTCATGCTAACAATCACGTTAATAATTGAAGCATTAACCTACAAACTACGGAAGAATAGAAGAAGAACTCATGTGATCTGGTGCTTTGTAATTGTTACAGCCGCCATTCACCTCCGGATAATGCTTAACCTCTAAAATAATAGTCTTATAACCCCTTTTATATATGTTTGGGGCGG
>ML413218.1:104057-140619 GCA_005239525.1 Nicotiana knightiana
GGGGGGGGGGGGGGGGGGGTTTAGGATCGAAACTACCAAGTCCTAGCCAAAATAAGAAAAGATTCTTGTGCCGGGCGCCAAACTAGGTGACCAACTCTATATTGTGCTATTTTTGTATTTTGAACAGGGACTCGCTGGAACCTAGATGCCAAAAATTATTCTCCCTCAAATTTCTTCCCATTTGGCTTCAATTTGCGCACAATCCTTCCATATCACCTCAGTTTGACCCCTACACACATAAACATCATTATTAAGCTCTAGTCACAAATATTTACAAAGCATTTAACAATATCGAGGCATAATGCAAGGAAAGTTTCATATAAAAACATGAAATTTTAGCAAAACATCACCACCCCATGCTTAATGTCTTGATTACCATCCTAACACTTTGCTAACCCAACAACATCACACAAGACATCATACAATGGAGGAACATTTATCAGTTCAATACACTACACCTATGACCATGATTGATACCAATAATTAAGACATTGTTTATGCATTCAAGCACCTTCCAAATTTCACATGCCAAATTATAAGTGAACTATTCAAAACATTGAAATGATCTTCCCATGACCATCCAACCTCAAAGAATGACTCATTGCGAATAAGCACTCTCGACTTGCGCACTCAACCCAAACAAGAGAAGTTTAATAAAGTTACATATTCTTCATGGAACCATGTGCCATCACCAAAGAACAAGAAAGTATGTAGTCCACACATTCATATCAAGAGTTTCAAATATAAATCAAGAACAACATGAACAAATATCGATCTCTCACTCTCACAAGGAAATTTAGGCTTATCCCGAGGTCATACCATAGAATTGCCCATAGTGTATGTCTCTACTAATCTAAGCTCACGAAGTCTAGGATCAATTAGGTCTTTACGGGTTGTGGTGTAGGCTAAGGGATGTGAAGTATATATTTTGGGTTTAATGGCTAACCCTCCTAAGCACTTTCATAGACTACACTTAATATTCAAAAACACGCTTTTCATGACCAATTCAAGAAATGCCACGAAATTGTATACAATTTGGCCTTTTTTCTTTAAGCACAATTATGTATTAACTAGCCCGGATTAAGAGGAATATGAGGTGTATTTTCTTTAAATTTTTTATCTTTTTGTAGTTTATTTGATTTTCTTTTTCTATTTTTCATTTTTTCTTCGACACTCTCGATAAATTTCGTTTGCCCGGCTAATGATCTTTCAAAACATACGTGCACTTTTGGGCCTTTCTATTGTTCCACTCAAAAGTTACCCCAACTCTCACCTTTGATTCTAGCAACTTATGTGCTTTCGGAGGTAAATGTTTGAAAAGATTTAAGTAAGATCAAAATGGGAATCTCCTAGACTCACAAAGCATACTTATTTCGCTTCGACAAACACATAGGGAGAGTTTTAAACTAACACAAGATAGTAAAAGAATATAATCAAAACCTCACATCACACAATGCACATGATATCACGTCCTATTTTTCGCGAAAATAGGTTTCGACATGTGACAAATCTTTTAAACGGGTATTAAAAGAAGAGTCCCCACCTAATAATATTTAATGTGTGTTAGGGCTCCTATTTTAGGATAACTCTGTTTTAACTAGTTAATGTTGCCAAAGATAGAGTAAGGACTCAAATTACCTTAAAAATAAGGTGTTAGGCATTCAAATTACCTTAAATTACCTTACAACTGTGGTTCCTAGCCAAAATTTAAGCTATGTGGGAAGATTAAGTCACTTAATTATCCTAAGTAAACATATAAATTAATTAATATTAAGCTAAGTGAGTGAATGGTTAAATAGTCCATTATTTATTCTAATTGAAGCAACATGAAAGAATATAGATGATAATCCACTAGATTTGAAAAAGAATCATAAAGATAGTACAAAACAAAATTTCATTAACTAACATTAATTTACAAAGCTTTGTAACTACACAGGTTCAAATCTTTGAGCTTCTTAAACAAAACTTAGATTTCCTCAACTAACACTTCTCACTAAGTCTAGATCCAAATGAATAATTAGACATATGGGGGGAGGGTCCTAAATTTTCAAAATTTAAGGGATCATCCTGTGCAACATCAATAATACTTTGCAACCTTAGATGCAATGGTTGCTCTATTATTCAACGACGATAGACTATCATCTCTAACTATCTGATTACTATGTTTAAGTTGTTTACTTACAACACACTGATTCAATTCTAAGTCGTGCCCGATATGTGCCTACCCATCCCATGCCTATTGTCCAGGAAGTTTTGGATAACTACAAGGGCTGATCAAGACTTATCTTGGGGCTGCTAAAAAATTAAAAAGCTTGGCGCCAAACAATTGAAACATGACTCAAAGAATCACTAGTAGCATAACAGGGCTCACATTTAACCCCCCCACCCCACAGTTAGACTCATATAGGTGTCAAACTGTTGTTAGTCGAACTGATTTAAAGAGGTGGCATAATTAAATGTCTATTGTCCTATGAGCATGATTTCTAATCATAAGTGTAGGTTGGATAGCTTACAAATTAACCTCTATCATCGATTTACTTGATTTGGACCCTAAACATGATTTCTAAGTGAAGATGTAAGCGACCAATTATGATTGTGAAGGGGCATGCAATTAATCGATGTAAGCTCGGGAATGAGATTATTTCGAGATTATAAGTATTATGATATTTCAAACAAGTGATAAGTAAATTCATGAAAGTGAGAGGGTAAGCGAATCGAAGAAAGTGAGTTTCGTCGAAGTTGTCAATTTGTGATAAAATACGGTCCGAGCTATAATACCCGGCAGTTATGGACTAGTACCATAGAAGGTACCACATGACCATGATAATAAGGTGTATAAGGTGTGTTAAAATAGTATTTTAAGTAATTTGAGATAATTTTTAATTATGTAAACAGTTAATTATTGATTAGTGGGTAATTACCAAGTTAATAAAGAAATTGGTAATTATCTAAAATATTTTGGATAAATCTTGAACTTTTTTAATGTGGAAGCAATATGTGTTTTATTTGATGACTGTTAAGTCACTTTGAAAAGGTGGCAACATTTGATGTAATACCTACTTTATCTCATTTGGCTAAAGATTATTATCAAGAAAGCCAAATGTTATGACCATACTTATTTTCCTTGCTTGTAGTAAGAAACCATTCCTTTCCTAAGTAATAATCTTATTCATAAGCTTTAAAAAGGAATGATTATGTTTTCTAACTTATGGATGAAGCTACAACAAATTCGTACGAGATTTCATAAGGTAATAGCAACGGGATTTTGCAATTCTAAGGGAGTACGGTGCAATATTTCTCAAGAATATCATACCGATTTTCCTTACTTCGATCCGTCATTACGCGTTTTTGAAATCAACGGTTTTAAAGAAATTGTCAAGAGAATCGGTTCTGGTATGTTAAGGCTATCCGTTCTTTCTTTTGGCATGATCTATACGACACGAACGAAACGAGCAAATGTACAATTTCTATAAATGACTCTATTCATAGAAGTATTAGAGGTGCCTATGTTATTGAATTCCCATGTGTCTTATTATTACATCTTATGTTCATGGGTCACAGAAAAATATGTAAGTTGAAATTTTTTTACTTCATGATATTAATCAAAGACATAGTGGTCTTATGACACTCCGAAAGATTTTATTGACGTACTTCTCATGCATTGCATTTATTTATACATGTACACTGACCCATGACCAGATGACGTTATATATGCGTATATACGTATATATATGTATATGGGATATGGAAAAAGGTTACGGCGTTATATACGCACCACCACCTGATCAGCTGGTATACATTGATGATTTTCCCACGGTGGCTGAGATGATATGATGGGATGCCCTCAGAGGCTTGAAGGTAACTCACAATGCTTATATCTCTTTTCCTGAATTGTAGATAATGATCATCTTTACTAACTGGGTACCTCATTCCCTTCTTCACCTTGCTTCTTTTACTTGTTGAAACTTATGTATATCTCTTGAATCTCTCATTGCTTTTCACCATGTGGGTGGGTAGATATTTTTTCCTTAAGGCTCCTTATCAAGAAGCTCATACATATTACACTATATTACACTAGGTGTCTGCCTCGTGAGTAAGGAATTTTGTTATCCTTGGTATAGAAGGATTACCAGAAGGCGAGTAAGGGTCACCGATGATGTGAAAAGACGTCAAAGATGAAGAGGTAAAACATCTATAAGCAAATCTTAGTACTCTCCTAAAGGGGGGAATATGGAGTTATGTGGAGTTGAATCAGAATTAAGTGATTCTAGTAATTATGGAATGGTAAAGGAAGAATGCGATAAATGAAAATAAGAAAGAAATGAGATCAGACTTATCCAAATTCTACCGATATGCTACGATTCTACAACGTTATGCAAGCAGGATGTCAAGGAGGGGAAGTAAGGGTTCCGGTCCTAGATATTGTTTACCTTGAAAATGGTAATTACAATTATATTTGATTATGCGGTTCTAAAAATATGTGATCTATTTTAATACCAATTGTTTAGGCAGTAGATGCTGAGTATGAAGTGATAAAAATGAAATAAGAGCAAAAGGAACGAAATTACGCAAATCGGGTAACGGGGAGACCAGCCTCGAGGGTGGTCGGAAAGGACTGGGGGTCGAGCTTTAGAAGCTTGACTAGGTGCTACCGATAACAGTACAATAGTATTGAATGCCTTAAGAATGGCCTATTTATGATCAATAATGAGCAATAAATGAAGAATAATTCAAGAACACAATAAATGAGAAGCAATAAATCAATGAAGAAATTATAGAGAATGTTTTAGCTAAGGAGCATAGGATGTTCTTGTTCTTATATTGAATATCATGTATCTTACAAAGTGACAAGGGTCCCCTTTATATATGAGGGGGAATCACAACAAGTACCATTCATAATTAATATAAAGAGATATGGCTGGTACATCCATTTAATGCCACGGTATGGACTTGTACTGTTTTGTGTATCTTGTTAGTTTTAACCACGTGCCCCTTGGGAACTTCTCACCTTTCCATGTTGTCCTTCGATATGTACTGCCTCGAGGTCGAGGACCTTTGATATGTGCTTCCTCGAGTTGAGTACATCCGATATGCCCCTCGATACCAAAACTCGGGCCATCGAGCCTTCATTCTTAACGAAATGGCGGTGAAATCGGGCTCTTCGACTTTAGATGTATACAGATAGTCCCCGCGTTTCCTAGAATTAAGAGATAGGAAATGATTTTGAACTTTTGCCTCTTCGACACTCCTACTATTACTTCAGTCCCCTCAGATCATTAAATGATGTGACACCAAAAGCTGCGCAGAGGTCACTGTCAAAACAATTCTCAAGAAACCCATGAACCGTTACACGTTCGGCTTTCCCGCTTCAAGCATGCCCAAAGGACCTCTATAAATACCATAATTACTGGCCTTTTCATGGTTTTTCATCTTCTTCATCTTCTCCTAAACTTCATATTTCCACTCAGTGCTTTCCCTTCATATCTTCTGCCTGTGCACGTTTTTCTCGTCTTCTTACTTCAATACTCGATAGCTATCATGGCCAAGACCTCTAAAATGATTCCAAAAAAGGAGGGGTCTGCTTCTATATCACGCCCATATAAGGGAAAGTCAAAAACTCCTCCTACCATCGAGCAATACATCCCTGTCCCTTTCGACATTATTTCTGACTTTACGATAGAAAAACCCCCTTCTACACCGGGCTGATGCGAGCCCACGAGCCGATACATAAGTGTAATATTGGATGTACATAGGGTCAAACTCGACTGCCACTGGGGGGGATACAGCCCGAATGGAGATCCCTACGGCTGATGAAAGTATAGTCACGCACAAGGTTGGCTTTCTCAGTGTATATACATACTCCTTCACCTTAGGCCCCATCGATTATTCTTCTCCACCGGTTGACCTGGTGATTCTCGATTTTTGTTTTGTCATATGACCAACATGGTCGAGGGAATGACCTTCACCCTCGACCATATGATCAGATTGTATAACCTTCGACTCTTCCGCGGGGGCCTTATTAAATTACACTGTCGATCCAACAAGGCGTTCCTCGCCTGCATCGACGAGGATAAAGATCGGGGATGAATGAGCCGATTCGTCAGAATTAGAACCTCGGACATCGTCCTTGTTGACAGAATGCCATTCCCGGAGGAGTGGAATATGAAACGTAAGTACCCCTGAATTGAGCATGATTTTGCTGTCTCTTTCTCTTTCGACTGATTTTCTTTTATTGTGCATCCACTGTTTAGTTTCCCGGTGCGGTTCAGGACCTTCCGGGATGGATCAAACGTTTAGACTTCGCTTTACCATACAACAAACGCGTATGGTGTGAGTTGGCCAAAACACAATGGCAGGCCAAGAACCATGATACGCTCTTGTTGCTATTGCTTTTATATTCTTCGTAAGAACTTCTGATGATGATTTTATTTAACATAATATGTTTGTGTAGGCCTTGGTGAAGGCGTGCTGATGTGGCCACCCCCACCTGGCGAGGAAGAGGCCCCGAAGGCCACAAAAGATAAGAAAAGGAAGAAAGAGGCCTCGGCAGGGCCCTCTAAATCAAAAGGGTCAAAGACTCGGAAGCCTAAGACTGATGCCACGGTCTTGTCTTCGATGGCTGCTGAGATCCTGTGGGCCCAGGAGGAGAGCGATGATGCCTGCCCTTTGGTACAAAGGGCAAAGCGAAGCGCTAGGCTTCGAGAGCTATTGAGCGGTCGTCTACTGATCTAGAGGCGGCCGATGCGGACCCGTAGTTCGTGGAGGAGAACCTCGAGGAGGATTTGGGCGTCGTCCCCAGATGCTCATCGGACATGGAACAGTCTGTATTGAGGAGCTCAGAGGGCCTGCTACTGGAGCTTTCCGAGGTCGGGAAGAAGCCTCGATGGAGGGTGATATTGATGGTGGGCTTCATTTAGGCCCGTCATTCTCTCTGGGGGAGATATGGGATGCTCAAGTTAGGGGCGCTCCTAGTCCAAGGACCTCTCGTGGAGAGGATGATGCATTTAAAGATTACTTCGAGGGGGTAGATGAGGAAACCGATGTTGATGGTCCAGTTGCTCTCGTGTTACATGTCAAGAAGTTGTATGACTAAGCTTTCTCCAAGATGCAAGATGAGTTGACTCATCGGGGGAGGAGCTTGAAAAGCTTATAGAGGGGTTGGTTGAGCTAGAGGCTCTTTGTGCACGAAAGGAGGAGGAGTTGATCCACCTTCGGGCAAGCTCGGAGAGAGCACTCCGAGAGAGGGGCGACTTCTTCGAGCAGGTATGTTGGTTCCCACATTCTTATCTTTATTTGTAATGCTCGGTGCTGATTGATGTACTTCCTTCTTTTCCGATTAGGAAAAAGGATGCCCTGGTGGAGCGGCTTCGAGAGGAGGCTACGGACAAAGACACCGAGGTCCTAGAGCTGGCTCGGCTGAATCATGCAACTCCAGAGAGGGAGGTGCTTCGGGGGGAGCTATCCTCGGTTCAAGACCTTCTCCGAGGTTCTCAGGAGGAGGCTGTTGTGCTATCTGCGGCAAAGGATGAGGCCAGTGAATATGTTTCCTCGTACAAGAGAGATGTTGCTGCTATGAATGACCGGGCAAGGGAGATATCAAAGAAGGCCGAGATGAAGCTGGCTCGGTAGTTGCTTATGGCCGGGCACAAGCCAAGAGGCAAGCCCTAGAGGAAGTGAGCGCTAAAAGCGTGGATCTCTCTACCGAGATCGAAGAGGCCAGGGCCTTGGAGGAGGAATTGGCAATGCCGAGCACATCGGATGAGGGCCCCGAAAGTGCCTCGGGCAGTAGCGAGGGCGAATAGTAGATTTTCCACTTCTTTTATTTTTTTCCTTTTTCTGTATGTGGACCCTTCGGGGGAATTTTTTCTATAGAACACTTTTGTAAATATATTTTTTTAAATAGAACATCCTTTGCCAAATTTTGCACAGACTTAGTTCCAACAATATGACTTTTATGCTTCGATTCTTAGCTTCCTCGGAACTCGCACTTGCAATAGTAGATACCCTCGAGATTGGACATCTTCTCGAGGCTAGGTCGGCTTGCGAGCTTTAATTCCTCGAACCCCTTATGACGGTATCATTAATGTCACATGACCGTGAAGTGACCGAGGTGACACCACCGGTACACTTCCCCAAACGTTATGACGATTTGTCAGAAATTGAATGGCCTTCAAAGCATTTGGTTGGCCACCTTTCATTCTATAAATATTCTTGCTTTTCCTTCATTCTAACTCTTGCACATTTGCAAAAACCTCAGCTTTTCTTTCAACTTTTCATTCCTTTCCCATCTTTGCAAAAACTGGTTATGCTCTTTCCTATTTATCTCTGCTTTGAATAACTATGGCCGCCGTGCCCGACTCTGTTCACCAAGAAGAGGGAAATTCTTCCTCTGCCCCTAGCCTGGCCGGTGGTACACCACTGGCGTATGGTGAGCTGACCTCGTACTTCTTCGTTCTGAAAAAAGACTTTGCATTAGAGAAACCTTTCAATGCCTCGGGCCATCGAGAGCATGCCTCGGGGTTCGTCTGATCGATAGAAGGAAACCACCTCGAGGCCATGAGGAGAGACTATGAATGGGGGGAAAATGTGGTGCTGCAGATACCCTCTCGAGAAGAGAACATCATCACTTATGTTGAGGGGTTCTTGACCGTATATACGTACCCGTTTACACTAGGCCCCCTTGACTGACTAGTGCTCGAATTTTGCAAAAGGTACCGAGTCACCCTGGCACAGATTCATCCGTCCTTTTGGCGGATAGTGCTGATGATGAGGTATTTCACCGAAAAGGCTGAGCTTGAATTTACCCTCACCTACCTTATTAGGCTATATCGGCCTTAGCATTGTCGAGGATTGATTGCGTTATGACATCGATCCACCAGACCTTTCATTTCCAGCGATGACGAGGACCGAAACGGATGATGGATGAGTCGATTTGTTTGGGTGAGGACCGTCGATATCATTCCAGCGGAGTTCCTGCCTTTTCCCAAAAAATAGAACTTCAAACGTAAGTGCCACGTCACCTTAGTGTCTTTTGTTTTTATCAATTTATGAGAGTATTCCTTTTTCTCTTTTTCAGCGGTCTCGTGGGTGCCCGGGGAGGTCCCCGATCATGCAGACTGGACTCAGAAGTTGGCAGCTTCCTCAACATACGATGAGCGCAAGTGGCCTAATCTCTCGAATGGCAGATGGGAAGAAAAGCACCACGATATGATTCGTGTGGTATCCCTTTTGATGAACGTTTCCCTTTGTACTTACTAACCCTGATACTGCAGGTGTTCGTGGATTTTCTGAAATGAGGTTGTGCCCCTTCGAGGAGAATGAATGCCTGAGGGAGGACAATAAGTGACGAAGATCCTCTATAGGTGAGGATATTCTCGATGAGGCGGGGCCTTCTCGGAGACATAAAGGGTATGTCGTTGCTGAGGAGAGCTTTATATACCTCGGTCATTCTGCGGACGTCGGCTCCCCTTGCAATGATGATTCTCTTTCTACGGCTCGAGCCAAGGGCCCTTCCGAGGTTGCCGGTTCTATCAGGACAGAGACCTCTAATTTTGAAGGAGAGGTTCCCAGAGAGAGAAGGAGCAAGAATCCTCCACCATCGTCTGCCTCTGCTCTCAAAGGTACTTCGAGTTAATGCTGGGGACCAGGGGCCGCCCGGATCAAGCGAGGTTTCGAATGGGCATATCCCTATTGTGAGTGGTTCAACCGGGGCCGAGGGGGCCAAGCCGGTAGATGCATGTTCAACTTTAAAGGAGGCCTAGCGGCTCTGTTCCGAAGTGAGTTCTAATCGGCCTTATTGGATTTTTATCTATGAATCTTCACTCTTTGAACTGAAGTTTCTCTTTTGCAGTTTTTGACAAACTCAAGTCCGAGCTGCTTCGCTGTGAGGCCCGGTTGTAGGAAGCTTTGGGTAATAAAAAATATCTCAAGCTTCTTTGCAATGAGAAGACAAAAGAGTTTATACATCTTCTGGTAGAGATGCATTGGAGCCGGATTTGTGAAGGAAAACTCGAGTGTCAGGTAACCCTTACTCTGAAGCGGTACGTGCTTCATTTCTCGCTTTTGGGAACTAACGGTTCGCTGCTTCAATTGCAGGAAAAGACAGAAGTGTTGGAGCGCCTTTGGGGCGAGGTCGGGCATGTTAGGTCCGAATGCCAAGCGTTGAAGTCGTAGATAAGCCTAGATGTTGCGGCCTAAAGGAATGCTTTGACCATGGCTGCTGCCCTCAAGAAACAACTTCGCAATGCCCGAGAAGATAACTCAATTCAGTCGAGCAGGATATCCAAGCTCGAGGCTGATCTTCTAAATATGAAGGCCAAGGTTTTGAAAGCTCGGGCCGAAGCTGGAGAAGTTCAAGCAAAGGCCGATAAGAAGGTGGCCGTTTACTCAAAAGATGCTGCCGATGCTCGCGCTGAGCTGAGAGGAACTTACGATAGGGAGAGGAGGGGTAGTGAGTATGCCCGATGCAAGTCTCGGAGGGAGACCCTCGAAGAGATACATGCTAAGGGCTTTGACCTCTCGGAAAAGATAAAGCAGGACGAGGCGGACGAGATCGACGTCAAGTTTTTCCTTTGTTCTTGAGCTGGTGCTGGTATTTGAAGGCTACCGTGGGAGCTGACTCGAGGGGCCTTTGAGGTAGCCGGTCCCGAGAGTAGACTAGATTTTTTGTTTGTTTGTTTGCATAAGACTTCTGTGGGAGTGTTGTAAATATGTATTTGTAATGCACATATATATGAAAGATTCTTTGGTTTGATTTGGTTGTCGGTAGTTATCCCGATGAATTGGACTTTGATATGAAACCCTTGGGGTTATAAATTGGTCCTGAGGCTCTATATGTTAGCGACTCAAGCTCTTATGCTTTAGGTCGGTACGACCTTCGGTGTAGCTGGCGACTTGCGCCCTTATGCTTTTTTGTCCCTGAGGCGCTTTAGTTAACCGTATCGGGATTAGTCTTTGAGTCAGGTTTCGACTCGAGCTCAACAATCCTCAGGTTTTCAAATTGGCCCTGAGGCGCTTTGGGTCAATATGACCTGTTGCTGGCGACTTGGGCTCTTACGCATGAGGTCGATACGACCTTTAATGTAGCTGGCGACTTGGGATCTTAAGCTTTTTTGGCCCTGAGGCGCTTTAGGTAACCGTATCGGGCTTAGTCTCTGAGTCGAGTTTCGACTCGAGCTCAACGGCCCTCAGGTTTTCAAATTTTCCCTGAGGCGCTTTGGGTCGATATGACCTGTAGCTGGTGACTTAGGCTTTTACACTTTTTTGTTGGTATAACCTTTAATATAGCTGGCGACTTGGGCTCATACGCATTTACGTTGGTACGACCATCGATGTAGCTGGCGATTTGGGCTCTTACGCTTTAGGTCGGTGCGACCTTTCTTAAGGTCTTGCAGTTTTGATGTTGCCTGGTGGAAGGCTTATGAGCTCGAAGTTACCTGCCCTGATGTAATGACCCGACCAGTCATTTTGAGATCTAGCACGTCGTTCAGCAGTTGGGAGTTATGAACAGCTTCATTTCGGGTATTGTGACTTGTGTGATGGTCAGAGTTTAAATTCAGGAGGTTCCGACTTAAATTGAAAGGAAAATTCTCATTTCAGAAGCCTTAAGTTAAAGAAATTGAGTAAGACTGGAATTTTGAGTAAACGATCTCGGAATCAAGATTCGAAGGTTTCAGCAGGTTCGTATGATGATTTCGGACTTGGGCGTATGTCCGGATCGGGATTTGGATAACCGGAGAGCGTTTCGGTGTATATTGTGGAAGTCAGCAATTTTGAAGAAATTTCCTAAGTTTGGCTTGAAGCGCATTTCAATGATATTGATGTCTGTTTGGGACTTTGAGACTGGGAATAGCTTCGTATGGTGATTTTGGAGTTGGGAGCGCGATCGAAAGTGAATTCGGATATCCGGAGGTCATTTTGAAGTCATTTGGCTAAAGATAGAAATTTGAAGGTTTTTGAGAAGTTTGACCGAGAGTTTGACCTTTTGATATCGGGGTCGGATTCCAATTTCGAAAGTTGGAGAAGGTCCGTAATGTCGAATATGACTTGTGTGCAAAATTTGGGGTCAATCAGACGTGATTTGATAGGTTTCGACATCAGATGTAGAAGTTTGAAATTTCAAAGTTCATAAAGCTTGAATTGGAGTGTGATTCATGATTTCGACGTTGTTTGATGTGATTTGAGGTCTCGAGCGAGTTCGTATCATGTTTTAGGACATGTTGGTATAATTGGTTAAGGTCCCGAGGGCCTCAGGTGGATTTCAGAAGGTTAACGAAATGAATTTTGGACAAGAAAAAGAAGGAAAAATTGTTGAAATTTCTACTGCACTTTTGGACAATAATTTATGCATCGACGAGCTAACTTTGGAAGCATATATATAAGAATATATAAGTAATCTGAAAATTTGCAAAACTTGAAAGTTTTACATAGTGAAGTCTAGTTTCCATAACATTAAACGATTTGTCATTTGGAGTTTTTTGTAAAAAGTTATTACTGACTGAAGATGGGAGGTGGAGCAGTTTCGCCAGAATTTTCTGATGCATGCAGCCGACTTTAGAAGCTCATATCTCGGGATATATAAAGAGTTATATGGTGTACAACCTATCAAATTAAATATCTTCAAGTCTAATTTCTAAATCATCAAACTGTTTGTTATTTGAATATTTCTAAAATAAGTTATGAGTGTTTTAACAGAAGATGTTCAACAAGGGAAAATTGTAATAAGATATACAACCTGAACAACGCAAGTGCAAGGTACAACTCGTTGAAGCATGGGCAGATTCTTTAAAGACGAATTTTGGCCATTTCTTTCATTTTCTTTCATTTGGCTTGGATGCTTTTGGAGAGAATTTCAAGGGGGATTTCATCAACCATCAAAGGTAAGTTGTTTCTACTTATTTCCAAGTTAAATACAAGATTTATTACATAGATTTGATATGGGAAATTGGAAAAAATGTGGGGAAATTGCAAGAAAATATAGAATTGATGAAAATTGGATTTTACCACGAATGGAGCATGAAATTAGGAGTAAGTTGTATATTTGAGCTAGTAAAGCTATGGGTAGAGTTTATCTTCGAGAAATCTCGGAATCCGGGCATGTGGGCCCGAGGGCATTTTGGTCATTTCACTAAGCAGAGTTGAGAAATTACATAATATAATTTTTAGCAAACAATTGAGTATATTTTCATTAATTTATCATCATTTGGGTAGTTTTGGAGCGTTGTGCATCGATTGGAGTCGTCGGGAAGGCTTGGAGGCCGTTTATAGAATTTCGGAGCGAGGTAAGTCTCATTTCTAACTTTGTGGGGAGGAAATTGTCCCCATAGGTGAACTAAAGGAATATATGATATTATTTGTGGGGGGCTACATACACACGAGGTGATGAGAGTCCGTGCGTAGCTACTATTATGCCATGTCCGGGTAGCCTACGACCCACTAGCATACTTTATGTGTGTAACTGTAACCCTGCCTGTAATATTAAACTGTTAATATGACCGAAAACGTGATTGAAATTTTAAAAGAAAACTAGAGTTCATATTGTTAACCTTCTAAAAAGAGAACTGTTTCCGCTGTGAATATATATGTGTACCTGGACTGGGTTGTATTATGGAGTGTTACTAAATTGGACAAATGAGTTCCAAAAACAAAGATTTCAAAACCTATATTTCATGTTTCTTTTAATAAAGACTTTACCATTTTCCTGAAAAAATGATTTTCTTGATAAAATACGAATTTATTATGTGGATATGTGTAACTTTGGGTGCCTGAGTCGCTTGAGTGATTCGCGAGTAGGAAGACCCTGTATTTGTGTATGTATTCTTATGAGCACCTGAGTCGCGTGTATGATTCACGAGCAGGCTAGCCGTATTATACTGAGAGGTGCACTTTTGGGACGGGCCGGTCGATCCCTCGGCAGTGCACAGAGAGGATTATTATATTGAGAGTAGCACTTTTGGGACGGGATGATCGATCTTGCGTAAAGAGATTGAGAGATGCACTTTTGGGACGTGCTGATCGATCCTTCGGCAGTGCATAGAGAGATTAAGAGCCGCACTTTTGGGACGGGCCGATCGATCCTTCGGCAGTGCATAGAGAGGTTGACTATCTTATGACTCCGGCCGGTTGTCTTACCCTTGTGTGCGCATGACTATTTAGTACTATTCTATCGGTATTGGCTTGACATGTATTTGGGAAAAAGGGAAGTGTACATTGTTGTTTATTCTCAGTGATTACCTGGATTTCTGTATGTGATCTGTACTCGTTGCTCACTGTCTTACATGTCTATTGCATTTCATCATATTGTGTCATATATTATATTGTCGGACCCTAGTAAGTGTCTAATTTGACCTCTCGTCACTACCTCTCTGAGGTTAGGCGGGCAACTTACTGAGTACACGTTGTTTTTGTACTCATGTTGCACTTGTTGTGCATTTTATTGCACAGGTACTTTCACAGCAATGTGGAGGATTCAGAGACTTAGGCGAGCTGCATCTTCCGGAGGCGATCCGCAGCTGACAGAGTCACCTTCATAATGTTTTTGTTTCATTTTAAATTTCCTGGTCCAGTCGTATTTCGGACATGCTTTGTTATATTTGTAAAATTCATAGAAATTGCTTATGTACTTGTGACACCGGGTTCTGGAGACGTGTTGGGATTTGTTTCATTACACTAAATTGACGTTCTATCGTATTTAAGTTTACTAAAATTTATTTATTTGATTATGAAATGCAAGAAAAGGTAACGATTTCGAAAATGTTAAAACTGGAAAGTTATTTCAATTAATTAATGTTTTGGCTTGCCTGACCTTGTGTCCGGTGCCATCACTACCTTAGGGATTTTAGGTCGTGACACCTGAGGTCTTACGACTTTGGTGTTAGATACCTCGATGAGCCGACGGTCGGGGACAGTCCCCGAGTCGGAGTCGATATTGCCTCGAGGAGGTCTTATGAGCTTGAAGTTAGCTGCCCTGAGGTCTTACGAGTTTGATTTTTTGGCGACTCGATGGAGTGACTGTCGAGGACAGTTCCAGAGTATTTGATAAGTTTTTGGACCTGGGTTGTCTTTTGTGAAAATAGCAAACTTCTTTGATGTGTGAAACATTTCGATGATAGAAGGTACTTCTCTGATTACTCGGTACAAGTATACGTGTTTTTACCAACAAGGGTTTGATTATTCTCTGCAGACACGGTTCATTCGACCGTTTGGTCCGATACATCATTTTCCTGTCGAGACCCTCTTTGACATATTCCAGTGATCTCCTATGGGGATGCCCCTCAGTATTCGAGGTTGATCGAAGAGAAGCCTTGAATACTTGGTGAGCTATCCTTAGGTAGCATATGGATGTTGCCTCGTTAAAAACCTCACTGGTAAAACCCTTTTGGGATATAATCCGATGTGAGGGAAAAAGAGCGCAACGCATGCTATAAAACCTAAGGACTTCGAGGTGGGGGGTGTTTCGACTCCTTTCAATCAAACACCTGCACGCAAGTTAGCGTAAAGTGTGAATGAAAAAGGGATAGGGTTGTACCTTAGCTACGATGGTACTCGAGCCTTGATAGTCTTTGGGTATCTGTTCTGAGGATGTGGCACGGTCCTTTCTTTGTTCCTACGAGGATGTAGTTTGTGATTGTTACTTGACTGTTTGCTTGTTTTTTGGCTCCTTCGATGTAGAAGGTGTCAGTGCCACATCGTGCACTACGAACATTTCTTTTGCTGTGTGTTGCTCTTCGTGTACTATTTTTACTCCATCCTTCGTAGGGAACTTCATCATTTGGTGAAGGGTTGACGGCACTGCCCTCGTATTGTGAATCCATGGCCTTCCAAGAAATGCGTTATACCTCATGTAACCTTCGATGACATGAAACTTGGTATCCTGAATTGTGTCGGCCACGTTGACTGGGAAGATGATTTCCCCTTTCGTTGTTTTGCTTGCCATGTTGAATCCATTGAGGACAAGAGAGGTGGGTGTGATCTGGTCGAGCAACCCGAGCTGATCTACCACCCTCGACCGAATTATGTTGGCCAAGCTACCTGGATCCACGAGCACACGTTTAATTTGAAATTTATTAAAAAGAAAAGAGATTACCAGTGCATCGTTATGAGGTTGAGATAAGGTCTCGATGTCATCTTCGCTGAATGAAATAGTGTCTTCAGGTATGTAATTCCGAGTTCGCTTTTCCCTTGTAATGTATACCTTTGTTTGCTTAAAACTGGGTCCCTGAAGGACGTCGACTCCACCAATAATCATGTGGATGACGTGTCATGGTTCTTCTGTTTCATTTTTCTTATTTGCCTCTCTTCTCAAAGCTGTCTGCAATCTTCGGTCCTATGACCGTGGGTATCGTGAGATTCGCATATCAAGTTGGGGTTTCTTTCTGAAGGATCTGACATCACGGGTCTCGGCCACATGGTATTCCTGATCTTGCTTATGGCCGATACGATGTCTGAAACGTCAACGTTGAAGTTGTACTCAGATAGCCGGGGTGCCTCTACCGGCCCTTGGTTCCTGTCGAACCCTGCTTTGTTCACGAGTCCCCGAGTATTCTGCCATCGGTCCATCCTTTTATCATTTCGAGTTACGTTACGCCTCGGGATATTTCTCCGATTCTCCACATACGATTGATACCTTTATTTGTTCAGCCTTGACTCTCTTTCCAGAAGCCTCGATTCCTTTGCTAGGACTCTGATAGGATACACCCATCCCGAAGGGGCTTCCAATTGGTCATTCTCGACCCTGATCTTCGACTGGTACCTGTTGTGCACATCCCCAAACTATAGCGGGGTACTCGATCAAATTCTGCTTCAGCTGTTTCGATGCTATCGAGCTTCGCTTATTCAAGCCCTGAGTGAAAGCTTGTACCGCCTAATCGCCGAAGACTAGTGGTAATTCTATTCATTCCAATTGAAAGCGGGACACGAACTCCCTTAACATCTCATTCTCCCTTTTCTTGATTTTGAAAACATCAGATTTCCTTGTAGCGACCTTGATGGCACCAGCATGTGCTTTCACAATGGAGTCCGCCATCATGGAGAATGAATCTATCGAGTTCGGGGGCATTTTATGATACCACATCATGGCCCCTTTGGATAGTGTTTCTCTGTATATTTTCAATATAACCGATTCATTCTCTTCGTCTTTCAGGTCGTTCCCTTTCAGAACACAAGTGTAGGCAGTAATGTGCTCATTGGGGTCCGAAATTCCGTTGTACTTCCAGAGTTCGGGCATTCTGAATTTCTTCGGGATAGGCATCAGAGCTGCACTTGACGGGAATGGCTTTTGCATGAACTTTTTTGAATCTACACCCTTCAAAATCAGGGGTGCGCCTGGGATCTGATCAACCCTCGAGTTATATGTCTCTACTTTTTTGTCGTTGGCTTCTATCTTCTTTTCTCATGATTCAATCCTTTTTGCGAGGTCTTCGAGCATCTTCATAATGGCGGGTTCAGTTGCTGACCCATTATTGCTCGATGTTTTTGGCACTTGTTCGACTCGAGGAGCCATTTCTGGTGGTGCCGTACTCGGGGTTCTCTGATGGATTTGTAGCTGAGCAATAGCCACATGTTGTTCCTGCAACATTTCAAAAATAACATGAAGGCTAACTTCCTTTTCCCTTTGAGCAAGGGTTCCCTGTGCTTCATACTGGTCTCCTTAACGAACGCTTCCGTCTGTATGAGAGCCCACATCGACATGTTGAGCGTTGCGTGAGCCTTCATCGACAGGAATTTGCACTGGTGCCCCTTCAGGGTTTTGCGGTGGCACACCGACACCTGAGGCAGCCGCGCCATTTTCTCCGTGGTCCTCAGGACCGTTGTTTTCATGTGCTACTGAGTTAGACATTTCATGACCTGAAATTGAAGATTCTTGGGCAAGAAAAAGTGTGAAGAATAACTTGTGTTTTTAGAAAACCAGCACTAAAACAATCACTATTATTTTTAGCGCCACGGTGGGCGCCAAACTGTTTACCTTGAAAATGGTAATTAATATTATATTTGATTATGTGGTTCTAAAAATATGTGATCTATTTTAATACCAGTTGTTTAGGCAGTAGATGCTGAGTATGAAGTGAGAAAAACGAAATAAGAGCGAATGGAACGAAATTATGTGAACCGAGTAACGGGGAGACCAGTCTCGAAGGTGGTCGGAAAGGTCTCTAAGTCGAGCTTTAGAAGCTTGACTAAGGGCTATAGATAACAATATAACAATATTGAATGCCTTAAGAATGGCCTATTTATGATCAGTAATGAGCAATAAATGAAGAATAATTCAAGAACACAATAAATGATAAGCAATAAATCAATGAAGCAATTATAGAGAATATTTTAGCTAAGGAGCAGAGGATGTTCTTGTATTTAATATCATGTATCTTACAAAGTGACAAGGGTCCCCTTTATATGAGGGGGAATCCCAACATAGTACATGGGTAATTAATGTAAAGAGATATGGCTGGTACAACCATTTAATGCCACGGTACGGGCTTGTACTATTTTGTGTATCTTGTCATCTTTAAGCACGTGCCCCTTGGGAACTTCCCGCCTTTCCATGTTGTCCTTCAATATGTACTACCTCGAGGTTGAGGATCTTCGATATGTGCTGCCTCGAGGTCGAGGACCTCCGATATGCCCCTCGATACCAAAACTCGGGCCATAGAGCCTTCATTCTTATCGAAATGACCGTGAAATCGGGCTCTCCGACTTTAGTCGTATACATTTTTTTTTTTGATAAATAAGGAGCCAGTGAGGTAAGTCAAAACAAAGGAAATAATCCAAGAAAGATTATGCGGAATATTGATATGAGAATGGACCAACTACTAGTTAGTAGTTAATTTCGTAAGAGCCTAGTTATGGCTAGAAAAGAGGATACAAACAAATCAACAGATAGTGCAAGTTAAAGATAGTGAACCTAACATGGGAAATTTTGTCTCGCAGATATGACATCGTGATCCTTGAGAAATATTCAGATAGGGGTTGGGATAGTTAAAGGTGATGTATAAGAGTCACGGGAATAAAAGAGAATGCCACTGGAAACAGTCAAAATTTAAGTTCAAAAGCAACCCTACAAGCACAAGGGCGTGGAGATAAGTAACCACGAATAATTATAGGCAAGGAAGGACATCAAAAGGTCCGTCGAGTATACAATGTTATAAGCTCACAACTTTACAACAGTTAGAGGATCCTCCCTAAATACTATAATGAAAGACTAGTTGAGCAAGTAAGGAAGAAGGCTTCAACCTAAGCTCAGTAGCCTAAAGGGGAAATGGTCTTATAACAAAACCTCACTACAATATTGTATGCACTCCATAAGAAAATGGCACCTACCGTGGCTAATGAACGAGAAGTAAAATCAGAAGTGATATTCAAGATCATATGAGTTGTAGGGAATTCAAATATATGTGGGCACTAAGGTAAGATAAGTATGCACGTAACACGGGGCCAGAAAGACTAGGAAAAGTAATTGCTTACATTTAAAGAAAGCTGAGAAGGAATTAAAAGAATTATTCGATTAATGACCCATAGTTAGTTACATTATGAACGCACTTAAGAGTTCAGAGTTTTATACATGCAGCACATATGTTGACAATCATACAGATATAGAAGACTCCGGTATAAGTTAAAAGAAAGAATTGAGTCAAGGTCATAGACAAATAATTGAAATATTAGAATATTGTATCATGGATATTCCATATAACCCATGAAAGGCTAAAGTAATAACTAGTACTAGGAGCCACAGATCGGAAGATAGCTTAACCCTATATGAAGGCTCAAAAGGAAGAGGAAACTAAATAGTTTAATCAACTAAGTAAATCAGGAGTCTGATTATTGAACCCTAAAAATTATAGGAATTTTGATTGAGAAAATAGCAAAATCACTCTTAATATCAGAGGTACAAGAGAGATAGTACAACAATCGTATTCTATATGGTTATACAATAAATCTAGTTAGAAGAGTACCAGCCTTATAAGAAGTCATTATGAAGATCCCACCAGATTGTGTATGCACCAGAGGTGCAAGTTTTGTAAAAGAGCTTCAAGTTGTGGATGCGAATCATACCTATGTGGAAGGGAGGTCATGAAAGAGATATAAAATACGATGCAAGGTTTTAAGGTAAGTAAGGTAAAAGTGAACAATGTACAAGATACTCAGATGCAGAAGGTTGTGAATATTCCATACTACAGATAGAAGGCTAGAAGCGCTGGGATTCAGTATCAATAGTAGTGTCGACAGTGGCATATCTTCCAGCCTATGGTGTCTAGTCACCGAGAGATATAGTTAAGAGAATAAATAAGAGTTAAAGACGATGCAATTTCTCGCTTGATGTTCCAGAATAACACAAGGACATCTATGATGCAAGCAAGTTGAAGGAAGGTTGCGAGTAGTATAAATAAATAAGTGTAGGTTACAAGCTAAAATATGGTAAAGTGACAAGGTTTTAGGAAGACAGGAGTAAGGATAAGAAAGGGAGAGTGAAAAGGTAATGAGAATGGATAAATCCTAAGGATTAATCCCATGAAAATGAGAAGATTTGATGGTTTCTCTAAGTTATACAAAGCTCAGTATAGCCTGAATTAAATCAAAGGAGTCTAAGACTAATGGCATTTAGAAGAGATGGAATGCTGCCTTGGTAGTAGAATGAGGGTGTAATTGTGATAGATAAAGGATGACGTTTGGGCCTTCGATTGAGTTATGATTTGAAAGAAAATAAGAAAGGGACTTCATGAATTGTACATGATTAAAATTCCCACATAAGGTGAATCACATTGGGATGCTATGAAATACGGTTAGGAAAGCATGGTATCGCCCTAGGTGGATCAGTCTAATCATTTCAGATGTTCCTCGATGAGAAGTGAGCCCTAGTGTTACATAAAAGGTCAAGTTATAAATGGTAGATTATAGAACAATATTGAGGTGAATCAACAATGGATGGACAAAAGTTACAAAGTATGAGATAAGATTAGGCCGTCATTCTCACAGTGAACAGTAATGAAAAAGCATTAAAGGACTTAGACTTATACATATAGCATAAGCAGCAAGAGTAAGCTGGAGTACGGTAGCAGACCTCAGTAAAAATAATTCGAAGTAAGAGTTATGGTGTAGTATGACCTACCTAGATTCAGTAAAGTCATACAGATTGATAACCAGGGCTATAAAACAAGATATAGCAATAGTCATAAGTTCGACAAAGTAACAAGCAAAGAACTTCAGTATACCCATAGATGCCCAGAGGGACATATTATCAAGCTCTGTATATGTTTACAAAGTGAGGCCTAGATATTGGCTAAAAGATGGAGGAAAAAGAAGAAAAGAGTCGCATAGACGGATTTACAAGGTCAGAGTCGTACAAGCTGCGTGATAGGAGGTAGCAACAGTTACAAAATTGGAAGGATTCCGACCACAAGTCGTGGTGTGAGAAAGAGGCTAGAAGTGGGGGATGCCCTGACGTTTGGAGTTATTCGCCGAGGAGTTGTCTAGATGGCAAGGAAAGTACCAAAATATTCAGAAGACATAAGTTATGAAAATGATAAGTACACCAGTCAATATTCGAGGACGAATGTTTCGGGGGGGGGGGGGATGATGTTACACCCATGTTTTCGTACGTGTAAGTAAGCTATATGTAAATTGATATAAGCTCGGAAAGGAGATGTTACATCTCGCATTTTTGTACATTAATGTTTCATCAAGTTAATCGATGAAAGCTCGGGAATGAGATTATCTGAAGATTAGAAGTATTATGCTATTTCAAACAAGTGATAAGTAAATTCATGAAAGTGAGTGGGTAAGCGAATCGATGAAAGTGAGTTTCGTTGAAGCTGTCAATTTGTGATCAAATACGGTCCGGGCTGTAATACCTGACATTTATGGATTAGTGCCATACAAAGTACCACATGACCATGATAGTAAGGTGTATAAGGTGTATTAAAAGTGTGTAGTATTTTAAGTAATTTTAGATAATTCTTAATTATGTGTGTAATTGGTTAATTATTGATAAGCTGCCCAAATTACCAAGTTAATAAAGAAATTGGTATTTATCTAAAATATTTTGGATAAATATTGAACTTTAACGTGGCAGCAATACGTGTTTTATTTGATTACTCTTAAGTCACTTTGAAAAGGTGGCAACATTTGAAGTAATACCTATTTTATCTCATTTGGCTAAAGATTGTTATCAAGAAAGCCAAACGTTACGGCCATACTTATTTTCCTTGCTTGTGGTAAGCAACCATTCCTTTCCTATGTAATAATCTTATTCATAAGCTTTAAAGAGGAATGATTATATTTGGTAAGTTATGGATGAAGCTACGAAAAATTCATACGAGAATTCATAAGGTAATAACAACGGGATTTTGCGATTCTATGCAGTACGGTGCAATCTTTCTCGTGAATATCATATGGATTACCGTTGTGCATTTTTTCAATCAACGGTATTAAAGGTATTGTCAAGAGAATCGATTTAGGTATGTTAAGGCTATCCTTTCTTTTTTTTGGCATGATCTATACGACACGAATGAAATGAGCAAATGCACAATTTTCATAAATGACTCTATTCATAGAAGTATTAGAGGTGCCTATGTTATTGAATTCTCATGTGTCTTATTATTATCTCTTCTGTTCGTGGGTGACAGAAAAATATGTAAGTTGAAAAAAATTTACTTCATGATGTTTATCAAAGACATCATGGTCTTATGACACTCCGAAATTCTTTTTTTAACGTACTTCTCATGCATTGCATTCATTTATACATGTATATTGATCCATGACCATATGGAATTATATACGCGTATATATGTATATATATGTATATGGTATATGGGAAAAGGTTATGGCGTTATATACGCACCACCACCTGATCAGCTGGTATACATTGATGATTTTCCCACAGTGGCCGAGCTGATATTATAGGATGTCCTCAGAGGCTTGATGATGTTATGAACGCATATACCCATGCATGTTATGATATTTATATGCATGGGCATGAAATTTTAAATATTGAATAATTCAAAAGAGCTATTCAGACTTACATGTCGACTCCTTTACTCCATGTTTCTATTATGACTCTTAGTTACTGATGCTCATTCCTTACATACTCGGCACATTATTTGTACTGACATCACTTTTGCCTGGGGACGCTGCATTTCATGCCCACATGTCCTGATAGACAGGTCGAGAGTCCTCCAAATAAGCTATCAGCTCAGCGGAAGATGTTGGTGCGCTCCATTTGTTCCGAAGTTGCTTATTTTGGGCAGTATGATTTAGACATGTATTAATTGGTATGTCAGGGCCCTGTCCTGACCTTATGATGTTTATGTAATATTAGAGGCTTGTAGACATATGTCACGTATATGAAATATTGTATGGCCTTGTCGACCTATGTTCAGTATACACGTGATTATTTTGGCCTTATAGGCCTGTACGTCATATTTATAAGTCAATATATGGGGTTGGGTCATTTTATGTCGAGTGTTCCCTTATGTTATATTCTTGTTACCTCATACGGCCCTTATGGCCCATTTACCCATGTTGATGTAATGATAAAGGTATGTTACGTTGGTACTCAGTTGAGTAAGGCACCGGGTGCCCGTCGCGACCTATCGATTTGGGTCGTGACAATCTCTATGGGACTCACGTCTTAGATTGTTTAAGTTATGAAGTGATCAAGTAGCACATGTCATTGTTTGTGATATTATAAGCATAATTTCTAGGTGTAACACCCTAAGAAGATGATATCTAAGTGCAATGATGCAAATAGTCAAGCAAATTAATATAGAGTAGTTCTTATAGACACGATTTCTAAGCGTGAGAATTTAAGAACATGATATCTTAACAGTGTTGAAGACATGTGAGATAATTCTCTTAAAATAGATCCTACTGGCATACTGGCTAAGTGACATCATTGAATTATTAAAACATCAGGCAGATTATGCAAGCAGCTCCCAGTTCACATTAGTTAAAGTCCTAAGCTCATGATTTCTAGGTAAAGCGGACAAAGGATAATAACCCTATAGGTATGGTAGCTAGTAGTAGGTAGCACGCCAGAAATTAAGCAAGATTTATAGCATCAAGTAGCAAGTAAGGATATTGGAACTTATAGGCATGTTATCTACACTAGTATGTATGAGCTTAACTATCCCTAGGACCATTTCAAATTTCTTCCCCATTATTGTCTTTACAAATTATTACAAACCAAAAAAGTAATTATAGGCCCATTAGGAAAAGATAGAAATACACTAGCCACAGGCCCAAAAACATGATAACTAAATAAAGTGAACCCAATTGTATCTGGTCCTTCAGAATTTTCTAAAAAATGAACGAGGCCCATAATGTCACGCTCCGACCTTTGGGAGCGCGAGTGGCACTCAACCGATATGTCATAGTCAAGCAAGTCTACTTGATGCCTTCTACATGACCTTACCCATGAATAAAATAAAGATGCATACCATTTATTAGACAATAAGAAGATTACATGAAGAACACCAATTTCATTAGCCTTAGTTACTTCATTTACAATTTCCAAAAATTTATTACACATTCATAGTTTAGAAGGGGGAACATGTGATACATATACAACATTTCTAGTTTAACTTTCCAAAATCACGATACAACCCACACTATGTCTATGGAACTTCTAAGAGATACAAAAAGAGTACTATGATAGTGCTGGCAACAAGGCCCCCGTTGTACCTCAAAAACTGTACGTAAGGAAAAAAGATACAAGACCCCGATATGAAGTGGGGCTCACCAAGTCTACTGAGAAGAGGGTGTACCACTATCATCATTGATCGATACCCCATGCCGCGGAACCACCTGCATCCATTAAAGATACAACGGCCCTAACAAAAGGGATGTTAGTACATGTGGAATAGTACTAGTATGCAAGACTAAACACCATCTCAATGAGTCGAGTAATAGTACAAGGAAGAAGAAACATAACATCAATGAGAGCCCTAAACAATAAATGCATCAGTTTAAGAGAAAAACATTTTTCAAGTGAATATCAACATATTTATGTAGGGAGATATTTAGCACCGAGATACCACCATGTTTTTAGCATGGGGTCCGAACTTGGTCCGATCGGCTACGCCATCTCACCCAAAGATATCCAATCACAATGCCACCATGTGCGTGGCATGGCGTCCGATCTCGGCCCCATCAGATAAGTCGTCTCAATATAATGCCATGTTGATCGTCATCACATTTTGCTAGCAATCATCTCATCCCAATTAAGGAGAATAGTCTCAACACATCAATCTCATCACAATTAGAGGAATAATCTCAACATATAAATCAAGGGGATTTACCCCTCAATCACTTTTACACCGTCACATGTAGTTTCAGGTTAGGTAATTTCAACCTACCCTTCCTCAGTAATTAAACAATACTCCCAAAACATTTACTATATATTGAAGTTACACTTCATTTCATAGGCTGTCATACATTCTTTCGTTGCATTTGCTCCATGGGCCACATGTGTAATTTTTTCATTCTTGGCATGATGGACATGTTTTATATTTCATACTCACTTATTTCATGTTCATGAATCCTCATAGATTATCAACAACAAGGGAATTTGTAATCAAGACTTTAAAATATATATGAGTAATAGAAGTCTTAAACACATTGAGTTTTCCTTCCAAAAATAAGGCATGATAAATCCTGCATTTGAAGCATGAATTGAAGTTACAACATTATGATACATAAATCATACTTGAATACATTCCCGAATGAGAGCATAATATAAGAGGAGAAAATGAAACACGTTTTGAGCCCATAATTTTTGACACAATGCTTATTTGGAATAATTGCATATACTCGTGAATGGCTCGAAACACGGGAATTAGGAACTTGATCCAAGCATACTTAAATCTTATGAGAACATCATGGAAATTGAATCTACTATAGAATTTTATCAAACACAGTTCGCTCGAGCTTTACTTAGGTTAATACAATGTCAAAATACTCCTAGAAATTTCAATCTACAGGAAAGTTGTTACCCCTATAGTTTCGTATGTGAGAGTACATCGTAAGTCAATTGATGTAAGCTCTGAAATGAGATTATCTTTAAAAGTACATAAAGTAATTTAATCATGTTAATTTTGAGGTTACAAATATTTAAGATCATGGACTTCAAGTACCAAGAGGGTTGGAAGGCATAGAAGCTAAACCAATTGAAGAAAATAAGTTTTTTCAAAAGTCGACAAGTTGGGAATGTTATAACATGTACATTTAGGGTGAGACTAGGGTTCTCAAATGATAATGAGGTTATGTTATGAGTCTATTTATTCTTATGATAGTCGTGTGTTATGTTTTGAAGGCAAGCGGGTTGTGGAACAAAAGTTGGCAAAGATCATCACAAGTTACTTCCATAAATATGCTTAAAATTAGGTCAAATGTAGCTGAGCATTTCTCCCAATACTTGAAATTACGGGATGATCCACTTATCAAACTGAAGATCTACGAGTTTTGTTTCGTTTGCATAAATTGTATGTCGATAAGACATCGGAGTATAAATATATGTGCAGTTTTGCGAGACTGCATAGGTGACATGAAGGTGTGTCACTGAGCTTTTTGAGAAGTACATTTCGTGTGTTATATAAGGTATTTTTGTGATATATTATATATCAAATTGAAGTTCTTGGAATTTAGTTTCCAACACTCCTAACCTTTCATTCATACGACATCCAGATAAAAAGATATAAGTGTCGGAAGAAGGGCCAATGCTAGGGTGCCAAGCTAGCACCTCTTTGACTTTTCAAAAGTTGATATATATAAGGTTTTAAATCGTTTTTCTCTTCATTTTTCATATAACACGACCAGATCACCCCCAAAAACTTACCCGTAAGCACTCTAAAAGGGTTCCAAAGAAGATTAACATCATGGATACAAAATCAAGAAGCGGTAACATTAGAACGATGCCTACGACGTAACTACTGTTATACCGCCTATCTTTTTCTTTGTAGTTTTAGTTTTGGAAGGTAATTCATAGTTAATAACATGCCTACTCTCTATATTAAGGCGTTTAAATGTCAAGGAAGTTTGATAAATTTGTTTCCTAATAGTTAGAACTCACGGGACAGTGATCGAAAGCCGTGAGTTTGATTTATTTCACTTTTAGTAGACTATTTTTTATTCCACTCGTGTTGGCCTCTTATGCTGATGTTTTATGGAGTTTTCGGAGGAGAAAAGGTGTGGAGAAACACCACAAAATTATAGAATGGTGGTCTGTTCATTCATCGTTACATTTTTAGGGACACTACTTTGGTTGTCGTTTTATGTATGAAGTGATTAGGGAGTGTGTGTCACGCCCCAAAATCAAGGAGCGCGACCGAAGCTCAACCTAGTAAACCCGACTGAGAAAGCATGTTAGACACTTCCTACCCGACTTACTTATGATCAAGAAAAGGCATGCTTTCATAAATTAGACAATAGGAAGATCGTATATACATTACTAAGTCATTTCATTTGATACATCACTGATAAGTTTCAAGTACCCACATTTACATGATTGAGTGGAACAAGAGTATAAAACAAAACATAATCCATTGACCTTTCTAATACCCATATATAACCCACATAGTGTCTACGGAGCCTCTAAATAGATATAAAAGAGTACTACAAAAGTGTTGGCAACAAGGCCCCGAATATACCTAAAATACAATACATAAGGAACAAAAGATGTATGACCCCGAAATGAAATAGGGCTAACCAAGACTGTTGGGAGGAGTATACCACTAACACTGGTCGATGCCGCCTGCTGTGAAATTACCTGTATCAATTAAACATAGCTCCCCTGGCACTAGCCATATTATGTATAAATAAACACCATCTCATTAGATTGAACAATAATATAAGAAGAAAGTAATCATAAGATCAGTAAAAGCATTAAATAACACCACAACATCAAATTAACAATCACATAATCATACAAGTAAATTTTCATGGCCTTAGATTTGGGACATCTTCAATATTGATATCCAATTATCCACAATACCACTGCATTCTTACACGGAGTCTGATCACGGCCCGATCGGCTAGGTCGTCTCATTGGAGACATGAACCTTTATCACCATTTCAAATTACAGTTTCAATTTTTCAGCATAGTCACCACCATGTGTGCGGCATGGCGTCCGATCACGGAGCAATCGGCTAGGCCGTCTTTCCCAAGACACTACCATCTTTTATCAATCATCTCATTTCGTACTTGGATCTTGGCCGCATTTCACAATTCAAGTTTCTCTTTTTCCACATTCAAATGACATTATCGGCGACGACAATAAGGCCTATCATGTATGGTATTTGTACACATAAGGGAAAAACTTGGGAAATTCCTAAGCACATAGAGGCTTTTAATACAAATTTTCATAGCAACCTTTATTCGAATTCGACTTGAAGTCTAGACATTTGTAGCAAATATTCCATATTTTTAATACATCCTCAATTGATAAGATAATCACGATGAAAGCATTGGTACACATATTGTACATATATTTCTCAACACATGCACATTCGGAATAGCAATTCCTATAACGATCAATTTGGAAATTTCACCGATTGCATGAACACCATGGGGTTCGATCCTAAGGAGAGGGGGTTTTAGCCATACATACCTCAATTGAGCTTTCCTTAATTCTACAATGATTCCGGAACCCTTAGCACCTTCAATCTCTTAGGAAGAAGACTTAGGTGCCTCTTTTGATAATCTTCAAGTTTCGAGCAAAAATTGAAGAGGAATTTCTTTGATGAAGAATACCTTCTTCATATAGGACCCTCTTTCTCACTCAAAAACTATCATAAATTATGTTCAAAATGGTCTAAAATGGGCGTGTTTACGATATGGGGTCGGGTTTAAAAATTAGAAAATAGGAGCCCCGACACAGATCTGCGGTCGCATATGTGACCGCATAATGCTTATGCGGTCCGCAAATAGGCCGTATAATTACCCTCGACACCAAGCATTTTTCTTCTTTCGTCTGCGACCAGTTTGCGGTCAGCATACCTATTCTATGGTTGCATAATGCGCCGCAGAACTCCCACATGACAAACCTCAAAGTTGAATATGCGATCAAAGTGCGGCGCACATAATAGATTTGCGATCGCATAATGGCCGCAAAAATGACATCAAAATTGGTCAAAAAGACTGTCTCACTCTGCGGCCATTCTACACCGCAGAGTGATTTTATGCCTAGCTCGACATCATAGGATCCCGATTTCAGGAAAAATATTTTACGGGGCCTTACAGTGTGCGCCGCTCTGTGGTATATTGTGATGAAGATAAGGTTGGAATGCATACATTTTTTTATTGTTATGTTCTTGTTGTTGTTGGTATATAGTATTGGAGGAGGGCCTTGTTACAGGGGATATGCTGCCCAAATTTACGTAAATGAGTTACTAGTTTAGGTTGCAGATTTTGCCTTACACAACATTGATTTTGAATATTCTTATGTTGTGGTAGATTGAGTTGAGCTATTTGAAGAATTTCTTGGAAGGTATTAAGGACTCAATACAGTTAAGTTATGTTAAGGCTAAACCTTTCTTCATTTTGGCATGATCCTGTAACTATATGAGTTTGATAACGAGGCATAAAGAGAAGTTCGTATTCCTGAACTTATGTACATTATCCTAGTCTCATAAGTTACAGTATTCCCCCTTATTGGAACTTTCTATTCAGTTAAATATTTTCTTCTTTCAGCCAAGAGAGCAGAGAGTCTAAATATATATAATATTACAGTATTTTTACCACCACCGAGCTATAATCAGCGGGCAGGCCCCTATTGGACAGCCTCTGATCAGATGGTAAGTTATATACCGAGCCTACTGTGGCCGAGCGACTGTGAGAGAGCCCAGAATGGCCGGTATACAGAGCCTAGCATGGACGAGCGCCGATGAGCGAGCCTACTATGGCAGAGCAGTTACACATACTGAGCCTTATAGGTTGGGCAACTACTTTACTTGCTATATTGAGAGAGAGGTGTCAAAACTAGAAGGTAAGCATATATTCAATGATATTTGACTCCCAGGTACTTTCATTATTATATTATCAATTCAATTTCAACTTTTAATTATTTTGTTGCTTTACATACTCGGTACATTATTTCGTACTGACGACCCTTTTGCTGGGGACACAACATTTCATGCCTTCAGGTCCTGATAGACAGCTGGATAGACCTTCCCAGTAGACAAACTCGAACATCTTCTTGGTTGGTAAGCTCCATTACCTCGAAGTTACCAGGTCTATACCTTGGAGTCCAATTTATATATACAGGTTTGATGGGTAGGTCGATGTGTTGTCTCGAATATGATACAGTTCATTTATCCATAAGGCTTAGACGAGTCCTGTACATATTTTTTATATCAGTATTTTGGCTTTACCAACCCTATGTAGATGTTAAGTTTGGTATTGTTGGTTGTAGATGTTATTTTCATATGATTAAAAATATGGCCTCATCGGCCTAATTTGAGAGTTACCCCTCCAAAGTGCACAGTTACAGAGTGGTACGCTCGTGCCAAGTATGGCACTGGGTACTGGCTACGCCTCTTCAGGTTTGGGGCGTAGCATACTTGGTATTAGAACAACTATGTCCTAGGGAGTCTACAAGTCGTGCCTAGTAGGGTATTGTTTATAGATGTGTTGTGCACCACATTATATAAGCAGGGAACTACAGGGCATTTAGGAGTCAGTTACCCTTCTTTCAAATCCAAATCGTGCTATAGAGCTGAGTTATAAGAGTTCGAGCCAAGACTTATGTTTTCTAATAATATGGTGATGCTTTCAATCAGAAAAATTACACCTAGCCAGAGGGCTAATACAACAACATGTAAGGGTATGTCACGACCCACAATTCGTACGGTCGTGATGGCGCCGGAAATCATTGTCAGGCAAGTCAATCATTAATTAATTGAAATAATTTTCCTGTTTTAACATTTATGAAGAAGCATTTCCTTTCACTTTATTACATATTAACCAAGTAAAATCTTGTTAATTTAAAAGCAATAGTTTGAATACTACACTTTAGCATATATACCCAACATACCCCAGAACCTGGTGTCACAAGTACATGAGAAATTTCTAAGAATTTATACAATCATTACAAAGTATGTCCGTAATACAAATTGGACAAGGAAATTTAAAATGAAAAATAAATACAGTACGAGGGAGACTCTGTCAGCTGCAGATCACCTCCGGATGATGCAGCTCGCCTAAGTCTCCGAATCCTCCATATTTTCTATGAAAGTACTTGTGCAATAAAATGCACAGCAAGTGTATCATGAGTACAAAAAACAACATGTACTTAGTAAGTTGCCCGCCTAACCTCAGAGAGGTAGAGACGAGAGGTCAAATTAGACACTTACTAAAGGTCAATTTAGAATATTTAAGTGTGACACTAAGTATGATTATCATAGGAAATTTATTAAAATCAGGAATAAGTATTTTCAATTCCGTTCATGTTTAACACTTTATATCTTCATCATATTGATAACAATTAATCAGCATGGGTGATTTAATCAAATAATAATAAATCGACGGGAAGGAACAACTTCTTCTCAATAATCTTTTTAAAAATCTCTGTCATTTCAATTGACAACTAAAAATCTCAGGCCAGTAATCAGGCAAAAATCATAGCAACTACGGAGTAAATATCATGCGCAAGCAATGCCGAGGGTCGACGGCCCAAACCAACATAAACATAAATTGTGCACTGCCGAGGGTCGAACGGCCCGAACCATAGATGCATCTATCTGTCCCGTTCGCGAGTCAATCATGCGGCGCGTTTATACATAAAATACTAAGGCTAGCCTGTTCGCGAATCATACCTGCGACTCAGGTTCTCATATGAATATACATAGATACATGGTCATCCCGCTGGCGAATCATACATGCGACTCAAGCACCCGAAGCTACACATGTCCACACAATAAGTCCCCATTTTATCAAGAAAGTTGTTTTCTAAGGAAAGTGGTAAAATTCTTTTTAAAGGGACATGAAATATAGCTCTTAAATCTTTTTTTTTGAAAATCATTTGCCAAGTTTAATGATATTTTCGTAATACAACCCTATCTTGTACACAATTATCCACAAAGGAATCAACTTTCTTTTTAGATGATTAAAATAATAAACTCTAGTCTTCTTCAGATATTCAATTACGATTTCGATTATATTAGAAGTTTAATATTACAGGCAGGAGTACATGTACAACACATAAGGCATGCTAGTGGGTCCTAGACTACCCGGACATGGCATAATAGTAGCTACGCACGGACTCCCGTCACCTCGTGCGTGCGTGGCCCCCGAAGATAATAGCATGTACTTAATTAACCTAGGGGGACAATTCCCCCCTCACAAAGTTAGAAAGGAGACTTACCTCACTTCGAGATTCCATAACCGGCATCCAAGCCATTCCGATGACTCCAAAAGGACGCACAACACCCAAAAACTATCCAAACAACGACAACCCAATGAAAATATACTCTAATATTGGCAACCATTCCAAATTATATAACTTCCCAACCCCGCTTAGTGAAATGAACAAAATGCCCTCGGGCCCACATGCCCGGAATCCGAAATTTCTCGAAGATATATTCTACCCATAGCCTTACTAACTCAAATATACAATTTACTCAAATATTCATGCTCAATTCGTGGCTAGAAATCCAAATTTCCACTTCCTAGGTTTCTTCAATATTTACCAATTTGCTACCAATTTCCATGCCTAATATATGCATATAATCTTGTATTAATTCAAAAACGTGAAGATATTACTTACCTTGTGATCCTTGACGAAATTCTCTCCTTGAAGCTCCTCAAAATCGCACATGGCATATGAAAATAGATGGAGAAATGACCAAATTATCGCTTAAAAACAATCTGCCCAGGCCTACCGCACCTGCGGTGACCTTGTCGCACCTGCGCTTCCGAAGGTGCACTCCCGCGCTTCCGAAGGTGCGCTCTCGCACCTGCGGCCTCCTTGGCTCCAGCCCAAATATCGCACTTACGGTGCCCTTAGCCGCACCGGCCAAACCCTCGCAGGTGCGGATCACACCAGATGACAGCAATTCCAGCCTTCTTCAAACTCTCAACTTGATCCGTTAACCATCCAGAATCCACCCGCGGCCCCCGGGACCCCGTCGAATGATACCAACCTGTTCCATAACATAATGTGGACTTTCTCGAGGCCTCAAATCACATTAAACAACATCGAAACCACAAATCGCACTCAAATCCCAACTTTATGAACTTAGAATTTTCCAACTTCTACATCCGATGCCGAAACCTATCAAATCACACCCGATTGACCTCAAATTTTGCGCACAATCATATTCCACATTGCAGACCTGCTCCAAGTTCCGGAATCGTATTCCGACCTTGATATTAAAACTTCCACTTCTAGTCGGATTTCTCAAAAACCTTCAAATTTCTATCTTTAGCCAAATGACTTCAAAATGACCTACGGACATCCAAATACACTTCTGATCGCGCTCCCAACTTAAGAATCACCATACGAAGCTATTCCCAGACTCGGAATCCTAAACGAACATCAACAACACTGAAATGTACTTCAAGCCCAAACCTATGAAATTCTTCTAAAATGCTAACTTCCATAATATACGCCGAAACGCCCAAATCTTAGAAATATCAGAAGATATATAGTGGAAATATCATAATAACAGATCTCCCCTTGCTCCATCTCACTAGCTTTTCGCGTCTCCTAATATTCTCTTTTTACTTCGGCAAGAGTCACCCTCGTGCATAAGAAAATCTGTTACCCGAGGCATAGAAGGGTTACCACAAGGAGAGTATGAGTTTGTGAAACGTGAAAAGATGTCGAAGATAAAGAGGTAAAATATTTATAAGTAAATCTTCATAACGTTAAATGTCAATACTCCCCTAAAGGGGGGAAGATGGTGTGATAACATATTAATTCGGAGTTAAGCGGTTCAGGTAACTATGAAATAGTAAAAGAAGAATACGGTAAAATGACAAAAGGAATGATATTTCATTTATTCAGATCCTATAGATAGGCTAAGACTCCAAAACATTATGCAAGCACGACGCCGCGAAGAGGCAGTAAGGGTTTCCACACTATATGTTATTGATAATAAGTGCAAATTAACATTTGATACATTAGGAGCTTGTGCAAAAGGTAAGTTAAGACAAAAAATATACCCCAAGAAAGGCTATGCAGAATATAAACATGAGCATGGACTAACGAGTAATTAGTAGTTGATTCGGGAAGAGCTTAGTTATGGCTAGACAAGAGGTCTCCGATAAATCAGTAGATCATGCAAGATAAACGTAGTAAACAAAGCATAGGAAATCATTCTCGCAGATACGGAATCGTAATCCTTGAGAAATATTTAGATAGGAGTTCAAGTAGTGTTACAGAAATAAAAGAGAGTGCCACTAGGTAGGCAATCCAAATTTCAGTTCAAAAGTAACCCTACGAACATAAGGGCGCAGAGATAGGTAACTAAGGATAATTATAGGCGAGTAAGTGCATCAAAGATTTCATCGGGGCCCTGACCCGACCTCGTCATTACTCAACCGGGGTTAGGCTTGGCACTTACTGGGTACCATTGTGGTGTACTCACGCCCTTTCCTGCACATGTTTTTCGTGTGTAGATCCAGTTTCATCTTATCAGCCTCATTGCTAGTTGTAGTTGCAGCTTCTTATTGGAGACTTCAAGGTACATCTACCGCGCCTGCAGATCCTCGGAGTCCCCTTCTATCCCCTTATGTTCATTCTTTTCTTCTTTTTTTGTAGAAATGATGTATAGAACAAATAAAACTCTTAGTAGCTTATGACTTACGATGTTACAGGTTGTGGGATTGTTTTGTACATTTCAGAAGTTGGTAATTGTATATGCTGAGAGGCATTCAGTGCTTATTTAGATATTGTTACCATTAATTGTTAATGATCATACTTTTATTTCATTCCATAAATGTTAGGCTTACCTAGATGTAGAGACTAGGTTCCGTCACGACCATTCATGGAGGGAGAATTTGGGTCGTGACATGTTCCGTGATAAGACGTGAGCCCTAGTGACAATATATTACATAAGACATTTTAAGTTATCATTTGTAGATTATAGATCAACATTAAGGAGAATCAACAATAGATGGATATAAGTTCCAAAGTATGAGATGAGATTAGGCTGTCATTCTTAAAATGAACAATAATGAGGAAGCACTAATGGACTTAGATTTATACATATAAGATAAGAAACGAGAGGGTAACATGGAGTTGGGTAGCAAACCTCGGTAATAGTAAACTGAAGTAAGTGTTATGGTATTGTATGATCTACCTAGATATAGTAAATTCATAAGGATAGATAACCGAGGCTATGAAACAAGATAGTAATAGTTGTAATTTCGACAAAGTACCAAGTGAAGGACTTCAGTACACCTATAGATGCCTAGAGGGACTGCTTATCATAGTTCTATATATGTTCACAAAGTGAGGTCTAGAGATTGGATAATATCTAGAGGAAAAGGGAGATAAGAGTCACATAGGATAACATATAGGGATAGATTCGTACATGCTACATGATGGAGGTAGAAACAGTAACAAGATTGGAAGAATTTCGCCGACAAGTCATGGTGCAAGAAAGAGGTCTAAAGGGAGGAATGCCCTGGGCTTTGGATTTGTTCACAGAATAGTTGCCTAGATTTCAAGGACAATACTAAATTATTTGTAAGAGCTATAGGTTATGAAACTGATAGGCGCATTAGTCAACATTCGAGGACAAATGTTCCAAAGGCGGAATGATGTTACACCCCATAGTTTCGTACGTGAGAGTACGTCGTAAGTCAATTGATGTAAGCTTTGAAATGAGATCATCTTTGAAAGTACATAAAGTAAGTTAATCATACTAACTTGGAGGTTACAAATATTTAAGATCATGGAATGCAAATACCAAAAGGGTTGGAAGGCTTAGAAGCTAAACCAATTGAAGAAAATAAGTTTCGTCGAAAGTCGACAAGTTAGGAATTTTATAACATGTAAATTTGGGGTGATACTAGGGTGCTAAAAATGATAAGGAGGTTATGTTATGAGTTATTTTTTTCTTATGATATTCGATGGTTATGTTTTGACGTCAAGCGTGTTGTGCAACAAAAGTTGGAAAAGATCATCACAAGTCACATTCATAAATATGTTGAAAATTAGGTCAAATATAGCTGAGCATTTCTCCCAATGTACTTCAAATTACGGGAAGATCCACATATCAAATTGATGATATACGAGTCTAGTTTCTAACTCATTGAACCGTATACCTATACGACATTGAAGTATAGAGATATGTGCAGTTTCGCGAGACTATGCAGACTACATAGGTGACAAGTAGGTGTGTCATTGAAGCTTTTTGAGCAATACTGTTTGTGTGTTATATGAGGTCTTTTTGGGACATATTATATACCAAATTGAAGATAATGGAATTTAGTTTCTAATTCTCTTAACCGTTTGTTCATACAACATCCGAATAAAATGATATGAGCGTCGGAAGAAGGGCCAATGTTAGGGTGCCAAGCTAGTACCTCTTTGACTTGTCAAAAGTTGATATATATATAAGAAAAAAA
>ML413218.1:140665-166088 GCA_005239525.1 Nicotiana knightiana
TATATATATATATATATATATATATATATATAGGGTTTTAAATTGTATTTCTCTTCATTATTCATATAACACGACCAGAGAACCCCAAAAAACTTACCCTTAAGCTCTCTACAAGGGTTCAAAAGAAGATTAACATACCGGAGTCGTGAGTTTGATTTATTTCACTTTTAGTGGACTGTTTTGTATTCCACTCGTGTTGGCCTCTTGTGCTTATGTTTTATGGAGTTTTGGAGGAGAAATGGTGTATAGAAACACCACATAATTATGGAGTGGTGTGCTGGTAATTCGTCGTTACATGTTTTAGGTTGTTGGATACTACTTTGGTTGTCGTTTTATGTATGAAGTGATTAGGGTGTGTGGGCTGTTTTGTGGTATATTGTGATGAAGATAAGGTTGGAAAATTATGCATACATGTTATTGTTGTGTTCTTGTTATTTTTGGTATATAGTATTGGAGGAGGGTTTTGTTACAAGGGAGATGCGGCCCAAATTTACGAAATATGAGCTACTAGTTTAAGTTGCTGACTTAGCCTTTACTCAGCATTGATTTTGAATCTCCTTATGTTGTGGTAGATTGAGTTGATTTGTTTGAAGATTTCTTGGAAGGTATTAAGGACTCAACGGAGTTAAGGTATGTTAAGGCTAAACCTTTCTTCATTTTGACTTGATCCGGTAAATACATGAGTTTGATAACGAGGCATAAAGAGAAGTTCGTATTCCTTAACTTATGTACATTATCATAGTCTCATAAATTACAGTATTCTCCCTTATTAGGATTTTCTATTCCCTTAATACTTGTTACTAATTTAAACAAGAACACTAAACCATAATGAATCAATATTGACTAAACGAGTAGCCGGAGGTTCATAAATAGGTTCATTGTCAACAAGAAAGAAATATACTTCAAAAATAATGAAAACATATAAACTAATGTCTCTAGTTTCAGACTCTACTAATGATTAAGAACAGAAAAATCAATATTTTATCAAATTCCATAATCTGACTCAACATAGCAAAAAGCATAGGTGAGGCCCCCTGACAAATAACATGAATCCACGGCCCACACTTTACCAATCCCAACTCTAATTCTCTTCTAAGTATAATAGCATGGTAGAACAATTACCAAAGAGTGACAGGCCAAACCTAAAATTCAATTGATAACCTTACAAACAAGCATCACACACTCATGGTTCAACAGAAACATCAGCAGTAGCACTCTCATGCGATGAGACAGTAGCAAGAATTCACCTATGAGCATGATTTCACTTCGAAATCAAGATGTAAAACATAATTTGTAAATCCATTTAGTAACTAATATACAATCATAAAAATTGAGACTATATATACAAATTAGACACAACAATAATAAGAACAAGCAACAGAGATCGAAAGAGCTCCAATAGTATCTCTAGGACCTCGAATCTTGGTATGTCAAAGATCATGAGGATCTCGTGGGATCTCGAGCAATGTTTATGTTGGGAAAGATCTAAAGAACCAATATCCGGTGGCCTTGGCTTTCAGCCGGCCACAAATCAACCAAAGAACAGTATAACCAATAGAACACTGAACATAAAGTAATGAGTTTGAGTGTGAGAGATGAGTAACCTAAGTCTACCTCTAGGGGGAAAGGGGAGGGGTTTATATTATACCGTCATCATACGAGCAAATAAGTAAAAAATCAAAACCATGCAAACCTAGTCGGGATAGGATTTAGGGAAAATCCCAAAAAACCCTAATCACGATGAAATCAGCGGCATATTCCAAAACAGGAAGATATTCTCTCTTCCTGGATGTACAAATTCAAGATTGTACCCAAATCTTTAAGGTCGAGAATATATTTGCCCGATTTAGGAGAATCGTGTTTTCCATAGATGGATTGGTAACGAAAGTTACAATAATTGAGTGAATAAGATAAAATAAGGCAAGTGAAACCGCGTATTAATGCGTATAAGGAAAGGGCCGAAAAATCGTCAGAGCCAACTAGGGTTAGTCTTTGAGAGATAATAGAGCATGTGAGGATAGTTGTGGGCCACTGAATGAGATTAGGGTTTGGAGGTCTGGTGAGATTAAAAGAGGGGGAAGGGTATGAGCTATTGATCTTTAAGATCATTAGTGGGGATAAAAACGTTGGGTGGGGTGTATCGGGTATAGGTTGGGTTTTGACGATGGGTCGTATGGTTGGGCTTGGGGAGATTGGGCTTGAGGTTTGGACCTCTTTTGAATATGAAATTAGCCTGGTTTGGGCTAGCTTTTAAAATATATAAAATTAATCCAAAATAAATATTAAGCCCCCCTCCACACACAAAATCCTATTTATGAAATTAAATACTTCAAAATAATAGCTTAGGATTATAAAAATATAAAAATTCTATTTTTACATACATAGTTTAATAAAAATAACTAATGCGAAAATAAAGGCTATTATTGTAAATAATGTATAGATGATATAAAATGTAATGCAATTATAGGAAATGATATAAAATATGCATAAATTATTATAAAAATAAAAATAATTAGTTTGGCTAACTGGTCACTCGTAAATAATTTTAAGAAAATAATAAATAAATTATTTATGAATTATAAATGCTAGGATCAATTAAAATGCTTAAAATATAAGATAAGTAGATTTTCATAAAACCTCCATAATAATATTTTAATGAAATGATATGAAGATAATAAATTGATATTTAAAACATGTCAAGGGGAAATAATGCATGGAAATATCCTATAAATAATACTTTAAAATTATAAAAATGCATTATAAAATATATCAACCCACAAAGGCTTAATAGAAATCAAGAGGGCAAAATTCAGTATCATCAGCTGCCCCTGTTTATCCGGGAATGAGAATAGAATTGTTGGGTAAAGACATCAAGATGATGGTTAATTTTATCCAAATGAGATATTTTTAAAATATGGGGACCGAACCCTGGTCGTCGAGCTGCCTACATATCCCTGCTTTTACGGGAATCACGGTGCGTGTAGTTTAGGATCCAAAGGCGAATGAGGGCTATGGGGTTATTAAGAAAGACCGCATGCTATAAAGAAGGATTTTCTTTGAATAAGACGGTGTTATGAATGGTTTGTATCATAGAAGGAAAGTAGGGTGGAAATAATGTAAAAGCGATTGTCATGGATGCGTAAGGTAATATAGTTGGGAGTAGCTGTAGAAAGAAAAATGCTCAATTATCGATTAGCAGTTATTTGGAGATATCAAAGGAATGTGAAAATTTAACGGGAACCGGAGCATTAACTTCTCCTATTCGAAGAATAGTTACCTTTTTGTGTTGCCTGCTAAGCTCAAAACATAACGAATGCAAAAAACATACACATACATAGTAGTTATAATAGTAGTTGTAATGCGAGAACTTAAACATGGTGCAAATTCCATTTGGACCATGAAAACGGCCTTGAACGATATGAATGATATCCTTAGACCATGATGTCTTGGGCTATTAAGCGCATAATAAGGAATTCGCATGACATGAAATGGTGTCCTTGGGCCATGAGGATGGTTCCTTTGGACTATTACGCGTTTGAATATGATGTGCAACTTTGAATCCTCAGGCCATGGAGATGGTGCCTTTAGACTATGACACCTTTGAATAATTTGGTGATCTTTCAGCCTATGAAATACAAGGATGTAGGATATTCGATTGTTTGACAAGGAGAATGGTCAGTGCGTAACCACATGCAAGTTGAAACGGCAAGGATTTTCCTTATGCAAGAGTGGAAGCAAATCTTTTAGACTCATGCAAAAAGAGGAAGCCAGTGCTTAGCCTCGTGCAATACGGAGGACGGTGCTCGGCCCTATGCAAATAATCAGGGCAATGTTTAGCCATGTGCAATATAAAGGCAGTGCTTAGCCTCATGCAAGTATTAGGGTGATTCTTGTACCTATGCAAGTAGCCAAACCTATGCTTTAGCCCTATGAAAAATATGGAGGCAGTGCTTAGCCTCATGTAAGTATAAGGGTTGTGCTCAACTCGATGCAGGTAGTGAGGGTGGTGTTCGACCCTGTGCAAGTGGAGGTAGAGCTTAGCCTCATGTAGGTAGAAGGGTCGTGCTTGACCCAATGCAGGTATTTAGGGCAGCTCTTAGCCTTATATAGATGTGGCGGCAGTGCTTAAACCTCATACAAGAACAAGGGATATTCTTGGCCCTATGAAAATATTGAGGGTAGCGCTCAACCTTATTCAGATGTGGAAACAAAGATTAGACCTTATGCAAGTAAAAGGGTTGTGCTTGACCCAATGCATATATTGAGGGCAATGCAAGTGTAAGTTAGAGTTTAACCTCATGCAGTAGGACGGTGGTGCTTGACCCGATTCAGATAATGAGGTTGGTGCTTAAATGCAAATAAAGGCAATGCTTAGCCTCATACGATACTGGAGGCAAAGATTTTCGCCATACTATAGTGGAGGCAGAGCTTAGCCTAATACAAATGCAAGAAAGAAAACCAATACTTAGCTCGAAACCTTCGCTCGGTAGCATTTATCCGTGTGAAGATAGTGGTCTCGTCGCATATCATTTGCACACACTCCTGATAGTGTTCCCAGCTATTCCTGCATTCAAAGAAAAATTTTAAGATGAGGGGGGAGGTTGATTCATGCTACTGACTCTACGTATCGTCCTTATCTGTGGCTTTTCTTTCTAGACTTGATACTTATATGCTTTGCGCCGACCTAGGTAGTATTTGGCTATTACAAATATTTGAATTTTTGAAATACGCATTGTGTCGATCATAAAGAGTGAAATTATTATTAAAATATGTTATAATGCATAAAATAGATAGTTTTTTGTTGTATCATAAATTGTTACGCACTTTGAGACATTGAAATGTCCTCCTCTTGTATTGAATTTCGAGGACTCCCTCAAAATTTGAGCTCTACCCCAGCTCTAACGAATCAACTCTGATATATTTCTTGACAATACTCTTTTGGCCACTCTTGGCGCGATAATATTCGATCTGACAAAACTCAGAGTTTTCCCAAATTCTTGACCATGGAAGAAAATGGGAATTGTATTATAATGTGACCGAAACCATAGGTTGCGTAGTTCATATTGTATCAAGAAGAAAGTGTGAATACGATCTTAGACAAAATATCTTTTGACTATGTCTGAATCGATAGGTTTTGGTGATATCTCTCCATCCATCTTTGCTAGTATGAGTGCTCTTCTTGTCAACACTCGGTAAACCATGTAAGTACCCTGCCAGTTTGGTGAGAATTTACCCTTCGCCTCATGCTGATGTGGGAAGATTCACTTCAGTACTAGTTGCCTCGGTGTGAACTGTCTTGATCTTACCTTCTTGTTGAAGCCTTTCGTATTCTGTTCTGGTAAGTTGATTGCGGCACACTGCATCCATTATTTTCCCGTCAATGAGATACAATTGCATATCTACTTTGTATCCATTCTGCATCACTACACTCATCTTCCTGTATGATCCGTAAGAAAGGGATTTCTACCTCGGCTGGTATAACAGCTTCGGTACCATAAACCAACAGATAGGGAGTTTCCCAGCTGACACTGGGACCTTAATGTGGTATCCAAGCAAATCAAATGGTAACTTCTCATCCAATGGTTGTAGTTGTCTATCATGTTCCTTAGTATCTTCTTAATATTCTTGTCGGTAACTTCTACAGCTCCATTCATTTGCGTTCTATATGCAGTGGAATTGGGGTGCTTGATCTTGAATATCTTGCACATGGCTTGCATCGTATCACTGTTGAGGTTGGCGGCATTGTCCGTGATAATTGACTTAGGAACTCTGAATGGGTAGACAATACGATCTTGAACAAAAAATTTTACGATTCTTTGTCACGGCTTTGTAGGAGGCGGCTTCGGCACATTTGGTGAAGTAATCAATGGCTACTAGGATAAATATGTGTCTATTGGAGGCGGAAGGCTCGATTATGGCAATGACATCCATGCCCAAAGCAGTAAAAGTGCAAGGGGAGCTCGTCACATTGAGTTCATTGGGTGCATGTATCTTGTCAACATGTACCTAACACTAGTGACATTTCTATACGTACTTGATGCAATCAGTTTCCATAGTCATCCAAAAGTATCTCGCCCTTAATAAATTCTTCGTTGTAATGAATCCATTCATGTGAGGTTCGCATGTCCAATCATATATTACTTTATTTAGTCTGATGGTTCCTTGGCATCAACACATCTTAACAACCCGAGATCAGGAGTCCTTCTGTATAGAATAACACCAATCCAAAAAAAATTATTATCTAGTTTCCATAATGTGTGATTTTAAGTATGTGTAAAACTTTTCACGTATTCTCCCTTTTTCTGATACTCCCTGATCTCATGAAACCATGGTTTCCCATCAAATTGTTCTTCAATATGGGCGTAGTAGGCAGGTTGCTTGCAGATCTTTATCAAGACGGGGTCTATATAATTCTTATATGGATGTTTTATCATGGAAGACCATAAGGGCCATGCGTCTGTGAACTCATTCTGATTCCAGGTAACATGCTTGAATCCTATGTTTGTAAATCTCTTCATCAGTCCCTACACACAATTCAAGAATGGTAGTATATTTGTATTAGCAGTGGTCCATTATGCGAGTACATAATGTATCAACAGGCCTGAATCTCTTATCACCAATAATTCCTGTATGTTCATGTCAAGGGCCAGTCTATGTCCTAGAATGCAAGCGTCATATTCCACCATTTTAGTGCATGGGAATCAGAGCTTGGTGGATATTGGATAATGATGACTCGTTACTAATACCAGGATACCCCCGATGCCTATTCCTTTGAAGTTTGCGGCCCCGTCGAAAAGCAATCTCCTGCCATCATATGCTTTGGTGATATTTTCCCCTATGAATGATACCTCCTCGTTGGGAAAATACGTCATCAATGGTTTGTGTTCTCAATCTACGGGGTTCTCTTCCATATGGTCATCCAATGCTTGCCCCTTGACAGCCTTTTGAGTCACCTAAATGGTGTCGAACTCACTTAGCATTATTTTCCACTTCGCCAACTTGCTACTAGGCATATGTTTATTTAGAATGTACTTCAAGGGATCCATTCTTTATATGAGGTATGTAGTGTATGCGCAAAAATAGTGCCTCAGCCTTTAGGTTGTCTATGTCAGGGCACAAAATACTAAGCTTCATACTTCTTACTCAAATAGTATATGGATTTCTCTTTCCTTCCGGTCTGGTCATTGTCACGACCCAAATTTCCAACCCACGGGATCGTGATGGTTCCTAACACAATACTTGCTAGGCAAGCCAATGTTAGAAATTTAATTAACTATTTTCTCTTAAATTTTACCCATATATAACAAAACCATTTTAAAGATAAACTGAATCTAATATTTCCCAATAAGTAACTCCATAAATAATAATAATAACCGAATAAATAAGTCGAACCTCGAACTAAATATATATAACCATAATCCTACCCAGGGTCTGGTGTCACAATTCATGAACTACTAGAATACTACAAAGAATGGGCTGAAAGAAGTATATATGTATGTTTCGAATGAAACAAAACATCAAATAAATAGTGTAGAGAAGACTCTAGGAGTCTGCGAATGCCAGCAAATCTACCTCGTGTCTCCGAACGATGGTGTCAGCTACTAAAATCTCCTAACTCTGGCTGGTACCTAGATCTGCACAAAAAAGTGCATAATGTAGTATCAGTACAACCTACCACATGTACTGAGTAAGTGTCGAGCCTAACCTCGACGAAGTAGTGACGACGCTATGGCGGGGCATTAACAATATAACCTTTGAACAATATATAATAAAGCAAGAAGGAAATAATAATAGAAACTAAGTAACCAATAACTTGCAACAGTAAATAAAAAAAACTCGGATAACTCTTTTCAGATATCAGCTATAATTAACACCTCAAAATTTCCAAGTTTCAATTTAAATCACAGTAAAAATCAGAGTATGAAAACCTTTTTAATAAAACCGGAGTTTTCCGAATCCTTATTTTTGAAAATCCATGAAACATAAATGTTCTCCCATATCGCTTCTTGTTGCGGCGCGAAACCAGCTCCCATCTTTTCACCCTTATTGCTCCTCCATGTATATATATATCACCCTTCTTTCTCTTGTTGTGGCGTGCAACCCAATCCCACCTGTCCACCCTTATCACTCCTTGTTGCGGCATGCAACCCGCTCCCACTAGACATATAATATCAGTTTATTTTTGAAAATTTTCAAAATTCAGGACAAGCCTTTCATAACATTTTTGTATCAACAATTGTAAACAGAAGTTGTAATACTCATAAACTTTATCAATTATCATTTCACCACGAAACTAACCAAAAATTCTATACATATCATAACATTGACATCCAGATCAATCCTTATATAACATAACAAAACCAAGAGAATATCCAACACTTCCAAACAATACTTAACAATAAGTTAACGATCCAAATAGACATATAAACATCAATGATCATGAAACAATTAAACATGGAAGCAAATAATTGGAAACGAGGAAGGGACCATGTTTAACAATAATTTAGTGGTGCATAGATACTCGTCACCTCACATGTACACCGCACACATGAAAATTCACATAGCATTTAAGTGGAGATTCCTATTCCCTCAAGTCAAGGTTAAACCAAGGACTTACCCCAAATTCGCAGGCCAATCACTGTTCAATTACCGCTTTTCCTTTCGAATTTGCCTCTAACCCGCTTGAATCTAATCATAATTAGTTTAATATCATTAATTTATGCTAAAGGAACTAACTTTACTGAAAAATCATTGTTTTCCTAAGTTTTCTTAAAAAACGTTCAAACCCGACCCCGGGCTGGCTTGGTCCAAACTCGGGGTTCGGACAAAATTCTGCTTATTCATCCCCGAGCCCGAATATGCAATTGGTTTTTAAATCCGACCCCAATTCGAGGTCAAAATTTTATTTTTACAAAATTGCCTAACTCTACCCAAACCCTCAATTTCTAGCATGAAAATTCTTGATTTTTTTTTATTGAAAAGTGATGAAAAACATTGGGTAATTGAAAGAGAAGAGTTTAGAATTGTTTACCAAGACTTTGCGGATAAATTTGTGTGAAGAAAATCGCCTCTAGGTCTTTGTAGTTCAAAAAATATGAAGAAATAGGTTCTGCCCGTATTTAAAACATGTTTTATATGACTGAGCAGGACTTCATCGCGTTCGCAATGGGCCTGCCGCGTTCGCATAGAGTTAGGCCCAAATGGCGTTCGTGCTATTAAGGAATCGAACGAGTTCGTGAAGCTTTGCTTCAGATGACCATCGTGTTCGCGGCCTAGTGGTCGCGTTCGTGAAGAACAATTCGAGGCTCCCCTCCCCCAGGCCCATAAGTCAACGCGTTCGCGTAAGTCTGCCCGCGTTCGCTAAGGATACTCACTGCATTGCTTCGCGTTCGCGAAGAACAAAATGACCCCCAGTACATTTTACTCTACGTGTTCGTGAGTGGAGTAATGCGAACGCGAAGAGCAAATTGACTGTGCACCAGAACAGCAAAAACATCAGACTTTAACATGTTCAAAACATCTCGTAGCCTATCAAAAACTCAGCCGAGCCCTCATGGATCTAAACCAAATATGCACGCAAGTCTAAAAATATCATACGGACTTGATCGAGCGATCAAATCATGAAAATAACAGTTAAAACTATGACTATAACCTCAAAACTCATCATTTTTCTCAAGAACACTTAACTTTCACTATTTCTCAACCGGACGTCCGAATCACGTCAAATCAACTCCGATTCTTACCAAATTTCACAGATAGGACTTAAACATCATAAAAAACCTGTACCAGGATCCGGAACCAAAATATGGGGCCGATACCAATAATTTCAAACATTAATTCATTTATTTATTTCGTTAAAAATCAGCAAAATAATCTTCTTCAAAAATTGATTTCAAAGGCTAGGGACCTCAGAATTCAATTTCGGGCAATACGCCCAAGTCCCATATTTTACTTCGGACCTCCCGGGATTGTCGGAACACAGATCCGAGTCCGTTTACTAAAAATGTTGAACAAAGTCAATTAAAACTACATTTTAAATTCCAAAAATTGCCATTTCTTATATTTAACATAAAAGCTTTCCGGTTTCACGCCTGGACGCAAATCGAGAAATACAAAATCAATCTTTTTAAGGCTAATGAGCCTGGAATGGAGTCTTAATTTATAAGATAACCCTTTGGTTCATCACAATCTCCACCTCTAAAATAAACGTTCGTCCTCGAACGGACATAGAAAATTACCTGAACTGGTAAACAAGTGGGGATATCTACTCTGCAAGTCCGACTCGGACTCCCAAGGAGCTCCCTCGACAGGCTGACCTCTCCACTGCACTTGAACTGAAGGGTTACTCTTTGATCTCAACCGACGAACCTGCCGGTCTAGAATGGCTACCGGCTCATCCTTATAAGTCAAATCTTTGTCCAATTGGACAGAGCTGAAATCTAACACGTGGGACGGGTCACCATGATATTTCTGAAGCATAGATACATGAAATACCGGATGAACGGAGGATAACCCTGGAGGAAACGCAAGTCTATAAGCTTCCTCCCCTACTCTATCAAGAATCTCAAATGGTCTGATATACCTAGGGATCAACTTGCCCTTTTTCTCAAATCTCATGACACCCTTCAGGGGCGATATCCCAAGTAATACTCTCTCTCCGACCATGAATTCCACATCCCGAACCTTACGATCGGCATTACTCTTTTTCCTAGACTGAGCTGCACGAAGTCGATCCTGTATAATCTTGACCTTATCTAAGGCCTCTTGAACTAAGTCTGCACCCAATAACCGAGCCTCTCCCGGCTCAAACCACCCAACTGGCGATCTACACCGTCTACCATATAATGCCTCATATGGAGTCATCTGAATGCTCGACTGATAACTATTATTGTAGGCAAACTCCGCTAACGGCAAGAATTGATCCCAAGAACGTCCAAAGTCAGTAACACAAGCGCGAAGCATATCCTCTAGAATCTGAATAGTACACTCGGACTGCCTGTCCGTCTGAGGATGAACTCAGGTACCCAACTCTCATTGAACTGCCCTCCAAAAGTGCAAGGTAAACTACGTAGCTTGATCAGAAATGATAGACACGGGCACACCGTGAAGGCGAACAATCTCTCGAACATGTACCTCTGCCAACCTCTTTGAAGTGTAAGCACTTGCCATTGGAATGAAATGTGCCGATTTAGTCAACCTATCCACAATAACCCAAACGGCGTTAAACTTCCGTTGAGTCCATGGGAGTCCAAAAATGAAGTCCATAGTGATACGCTGCCACTTCCACTCATGAATCTCTATCTGCTGAAGTAAACCACCGGGTCTCTGATGCTCATATTTCACCTATTGGCAATTCAAAAAACTAGCCTCATAAGAAACAATATCTTTTTTCATCCTTCGCCACCAGTAGTGTTGCCGCAGGTCCTAGCACATCTTGATAGCACCCGGGTGAATAGAATACTTAGAACTGTGAGCTTCTTCAAGAATCAACTCATGAAGGCCATCAACATTAGGCACACATATACGACCCTGCATCCTCAAAACACCATCATCTCCAACTGTAACATTCTTGGACCACTATGCCGAACGGTGTCCCTAAGGACCATCAAGTGCGGGTCATCATCATGCCGATCTCTGATACGCCCGAATAAGTAAGACCGAGCAACTGTAAAAGATAGAACATGACTGGGAAAAATATCCAAACTCATGAACTGATTAGCCAACGTCTGCACATATGAAGCTAACAATCTCTCACCAACTGGAATACCTGCAAGATTGCCCATACTTACTGCTTTCCTACTTAATGCATTGGCCTTTCGCGGATGATACAATATAGTGAAATCATAATCCTTCAATAACTCGAACCATCTCCTCTGTCTCAAATTAAGATCCCTTTTCTTGAACAAGTATTGGAGACTACGATGATCCATGTAAACCTCACATGGCACGCCATGATGATAGTGCCTCCATATTTTCAATACATTAACAATGGCTACCAATTCTAAGTCGTAAACAGAATAATTCTTCTTGTGAATCTGTAACTGCCGAGACGCATATGCTATCACCCTGCCCTCTTGCATCAATACCGCTCCCAACCCAACACGGGAAGCATCACAATAAACCGTAAAAGATCCTGAACCTGAGGGTAACACCAATACTGGTGCTGAAGTCAAGGTTGTCTTGACCTTCTAGAAGCTCACCTCACACTCATCCGACCATTTCAATGGGGAACCCTTCTGAGTCAATCTCTTTATCGGGCTTCTATAAACAAGAACCCCTCCACAAAACGATGATAGTATCCCGCCAAACCCAAGAAGCTCCTGATTTCCGTGGCTGAAGTGGGTCTAGGCCAGTTCTTGACTACCTATATCTTCTTAGAATCTACCTGAATTCCCTCTCCTGATACGACGTGACCCAAGAAAGCTACTGAATCTAACCAGAATTCACACTTTGAAAATTTTGCATGCAACTGATTATCCCTCAAAGTCTGGAGTGTTATACGGAGGTGCTGCTCATGTTCCTCCCGACTGCGAGAGTATATAAGAATATCATCAATGAACACAATTATGAAGGAATCCAGATAAGTCTTGAAAACTCGATTCATCAAATCCATAAAGGCTGATGGGGCATTAGTTAAGACAAAAGACATGTCCAAAAATTCATAGTGCCCATACCTTGTCCGAAAGGCTATTTTAGGAACATCGGACGCCCTAATCTTCAAGTGATGGTAGCCCGATCTTTGATCAATTTTCGAAAAAACACTAGCACCTTGAAGTTGATCAAATAAATCATCAATTCTCGGCAATGGATACTTATTTTTTATAGTAACTTTATTCAACTACCGATAATCTATACACATTCTCATCGATCCATCCTTCTTCTTTACAAACAAACCAGGTGCACCCTAGGGAGAGACACTAGGCCTGACGAAACCTTTATCAAGTAGGTCTTGCAACTATTCTTTCAATTCTGGCGAGGCCATCCAGTATGGAGGAATAGAAATGGGATGAGTGCCCAGAGCAACATCAATACAAAAATTGATATTCATGTCGGGTGGCATCCCCGACAGGTTTGCATGAAACACTTCGGGGAACTCCAAACAATAGGCATTGCCTCTATTGATGAAGCCTCGGCATCCGAATCACGGATATGAGCCAAATAAGCCAAACATCCCTTCTCAACCATGCGACGAGCCTTGGCATAAGAAATCACTCTACTAGGAGAATGACCAGGAGTCCCTTTCTATTATAACCGAGGCAATCCCCACAAAACTAAAGTAACTGTCTTGGCGTGACAGACCAAGATGGCATAATAAGGTGACATTTAATCCATGCTCAATATGACATTAAAATCGACCATGTCAAGAAGAGAAAGGTGTACACTAGTTTCAACACCCTTAATAATGACTACACACAAACGATATACACGATCTAAAACAATAGCATCCCCCACCAGCGTAGACACATAAACAGGGACACTCAAAGAATCGCGGGGTACAACCAAATATGAGGAAAAATAGGATGACACATGAGAATAAGTAGATCCGGATCAAGCAAAACTGAAGCATCTTTATTACAAACTGAAATGGTACCTGTGATAATTGCATCGAAGGACTCCACCTCGGGTCTGGCTGGAAATGCATATAATTGGGGTTGGGCCCCACCTCCCTAAAATGCATCACCGGGAGGACCCCTGACAAGTGGTCCTCCACCTCTAACGGGCTGGCCGCCACCTCTAGCGGGTTGGCCTCCACCGCTAACATGCTGACCTCCTCCTCTAACATTCTGACCTCTACCTCTGACTACCTGACCCCTACCCCTGGTTGGCCAGGCAGGTGGTGCTGCAGTTGGTGACGGGACTATAGCACGAGAATTTTTGTACTGAGGCTTACTACACAAAAATTTTGGACAAGATATCCAAATGTGCCCATACTCACCACACTCATAACACCTATCCTGATACTGAGGCTGACCCTGACGAACCGGCTGACCACGATAATAACTCTAAGGAGGAGGTGCTCTTATAGGGGTTGACTGATCAGAAAAAGCAAGTAAGAGCCACGACCACCCGACGACCATGGGACGTCTGAAGTGTTGAATTAAATGGCTTAGAAAAATGGTCTCTACCCTGAGTATCTCCGCCTCCAGACGAGGCACTGCTGAATCTACCGGAATGGCGATGTCTCTTGTCTGACCCCTGACCTTCCATCCCGAGAACCGTCTCAACTCTCCTGGCCACATTGGCTGCATCCTGAAATGAAATTTTAGTCCCTGTCTCCTTAGCCATCTGCAACCTGATGGGCTGGGCAAGGTCCTCAATAAATCTCCTAACCCTCTCCCTCTTTGTGGGCAATAAAAGAATAGCATGTCGATCCAAATCCACAAAACGGTTCTCATACTGGGTAATTATCATGTCGCCCTGCTGAAGACGCTCAAACTGGCGACACTTCTCTTCTCTGGTAGTGATAGGAAAAATTTCTCCAAACAAAGGTGAGAAAACTAATCTCAAGTCAGACCAGGTGACCCAGCTGGTCTAGTCAACAAATAATCCCTCCACCACTTCTTAGCGGAACCAGTCATCTGAAACGCGGCAAAGTCGACCTCATTGGTCTCCAAAATACCCATATTACGAAGAACCTCATGACATATGTACATTTATTCATGAGGATCCTCTGAAGTAGCACCACTGAAGTGAACAAGGAAAAGCTTGATGAACCTGTCCAATCTCCACAAAGCATCGGAAGTCATAGATGCCCCCTGAGATATCAGGGCTGCAGCAACTGTCTGAACTACCTCAACTGGGTTGGCTACTGGTGTCTGGATCTCAAGAGTAGTCTGATCAGGATTGTGGGTAACAGGAGTCTGGACCCTTCCTCCAGCATGAGATACGACTGCTGGAACAGGAGTGCGCCAGCTGGGATACACTCTCCATAAGGCCCACTAATCGGACCAAAGCATCTTGAAGCACCGAGGTAGAAATAAACCCCTCTAGGACCTGAGCTGGTCCAGCTGGAACGGTCTGAGCTGGAGCCCCCCCCTCCCCATCAATCTCAATCTGGGGATCCGCAGCTGGGGCTGTAGTATGAGCAACGGGCTGAGTCATGCCCCTACCTCGGCCTCTGACGTTGCCTCGTCCTCTACCCCTAATAGGAGTTGCTTCTGTTGGAAGACCATATTGTTGGTCAGCGGAAGAAGAAGCACGTGTTGTCGCCATCTACTAGAGGTAGAAGAGTTCAATCAATATTTGAGACGCCAAGAATCGCACGACGGAGTAGAAATAAAAACTGAGTTTGTTCCTAACTTCATAGCCTCTGAGAGATAAGTACAGACGTCTCCATCCCGATCCTTCAGACTCTATCAATCTTGTTCGTGAATTGTGAGACCTATGCAACCTATTGCTCTGATACCAACTTGTCACGACCCAAATTCCCAACCCACGGGATAGTGATGGCGCCTAACACAATACTTTCTAGGCAAGCCAATGTTAGAAATTTAATTAACCATTTTCTCTTAAAATTTACCTATACATAATAGAACAATTTTAAAGATAAAATCAATCTAATATATCCTAATAAGTAGCTCCATGGATAATAATAATAATAATAACTAAATAAATAAATAAGCTGAACCTCGAACTAAATATATATAACCATAAGCCTACCCAGGGTCTGGTGTCACAATTCGCGAACTACTAATAATACTACAATAATGGGCTAAAAGAAGTATATATGATTGTTTCGAATGAAATAAACAACAACTAAATAGTGTAGAGAAGACTCTAGGAGACTGCGAACGCCAGCAGATCTACCTCGTGTCTCCGAGTGATGGTGTCAGCTACTAAAATCTCCTAACTATGGCCGGTACCTGGATCTACACAAAAGAGTGGAGAGTGTAGTATCAGTACAACCGACCACATGCACTGAGTAAGTGTCGAGCCTAACCTCGACGAAGTAGTGACGAGGCTACGACAGGGCATTAACAATATAACATGTGAACAATATATAATAAAGCAAGAAGGAAATAATAATAGTAAACTAAGTAACCAGTAACTTGCAATAGTAAATAAAAACAACTTGGATAACTCTTTCAGATATCAGCTATAATCAACTCCTCAAAATTTCCAAGTTACAATTTAAATCACAGTAAAAATCAGAGTATGAAAAAACTTTTTAATAAAACCGGAGTTTTCCAAATCCTTATTTTTGAGAATCAGTAAAACAAAAATATTCTCCCTTTTCGCTCATTGTTTTGGCGCACAACCTGCTCCCACCTGTCCACCCTTATTTATCCTATTACGGCGTGCAACCCGATCCCACCTGTCCACCCTTATCACTCCTTGTTGCGGCATGCAACTCGCTCCCACCAGGCATATCATATCAGTTTGTTTACAAAAACGTTTACATTCAGGCCAAGCCTTTCACAACATTTTTGTATCAATAATGGTAAACAGAAGTTGTAAAACTCATAAACTTTATCAATTATCATTTCACCACGGAACCAACCGAAAATTCTATACATATCGTAACACTGACAGCCAGCTCAATCCTGATATAACATAACAAGAAAAAGAGAATAGACAACACTTCCAAAATACTTGAACAATACTTAACAATAAGTTAATGAATTCAAATAGACATATAAACATCAATGATCATGAAACAATCAAGCCCGGAAGCAAATAATTGGAAACATGGAATGGACCATGTTCAACAATAATTTAGTGGTTCATAAATACTCGTCACCTCACCTATACACCACACTCATGCAAATTCACATAGCATTTCAGTGGGGATTCCTATTCCCTCAAGTCAAGGTTAAACCAAGCACTTACCTCAAATTCGCAGGCCACTTACTGCTCAATTACCGCTTTTCCTTTCGAATATGCCTCTAACCCGCTCGAATCTAATCATGATTTTTTTAATATCATTAATTTATGCTAAAGGAACTAACTTTACTGAAAATTCATTATTTTCCTAAGTTTTCTCAAAAAATGTTAAAACCTGACCCCAGGCCCGCTTGGTCCAAACTCAGGGTTCGTACCAAATTTCGTTAACCCATTAACCCCCGAGCCATAATATGTAATTGGTTTCGAAATCCGACCCCAATTTAAGGTCAAAATTTGGTTTTTACAAAAATTCCCTAATTCTACAGAAACACTCAATTTCTACCATGAAATATTTTGATTTTTTAGATTGAAAAGTGATGAAAAACATTGGGTAATTGAAAGAGAAGAGTTTAGAATTGTTTACCAAGACTTTGGGGATGAATTTGTGTGAAGAAAATTTCCTTTAGGTCTTTTTAGTTCGAAAAATATGAAGAAAAAGGTTTTACCCGTTTTTAAAACAGGCTTTATACGACTGGGCAGGCCTTTATCGCGTTCGCGATGGGCGTGCCGCGTTCGCGTAGAGTCAGGACAAAATGGACTTCGCATTCGCGAGGAATCGAACGCGTTCATGAAGCTTTTATTCAGATGACCATCGCGTTCGTGGCCCAGTGGTCGCGTTCGTGAATAACAATTCGAGGCTCCCCTCCCCCAGGCCCATAAGTCAATGCATTCGCGTAAGTCTGCCCGCGTTTGCGAAGGGTACTCCCCCCATTGCTTGGCGTTCGCGTCCAGGACTTCGCGTTCATGAAGAACAAAATAACCCTTAGTACATTTTACTCTATGCGTTCGCGAGTGGAGTAACGTGAGGTAACTGTTTGATCTCAACTGACAATCCTACCGGTCTAGAATGGCTACCAGCTCCTCCTCATAAGTAAAATCTTTGAGATGAAATCTAACACGTGGGAGGGGTCACCGTGATATTTCTGGAGCATAGATACATGAAATACCGGATGAACGAAGGATAACCCTGGAGGCAACGCAAGTCTATAAGCTACTTCCCCCACTTTATCAAGAATCTCGAATGGTCTGATATACTTAGGGCTCAACTTTCCCTTCTTCCCAAATCCCATGACACCCTTCATGGGCGATACCCAAAGTAATACTCTCTCTCCAACCATGAATGCCACATCTCGAACCTTACGATCGGCGTAACTCTTTTTCCTAGACTGAGCTGCACGAAGTCGATCCTGTATAATCTTGACCTTATCTAAGGCCTTTTGAACTAAGTCTGTACCCAATAATCGAGCCTCTCCCGGCTCAAATCACCCAACTGGCGATCTACACCGTCTACCATATTATGCCTCATAGGGAGCCATCTGAATGCTCGACAGATAACTATTATTGTAGGCAAACTCCGCTAACGGCAAGAATTGATCCCAAGAATCTCCAAATTCAATAGCACAAGTGCGGAGCATATCCTCTAGAATTTGAATAGTACGCTCGGACTGCCCGTCCGTTTGATGATGAAATACTACTATCAACTCAACTGGGGTACCCAACTCTCGCTGAACTGCCCTCCAAAAGTGCGAGGTAAACTGTGGACCTTGATCAGAAATTATAGACACGGGCACACCGTGAAGGCAAACAATCTCTTGAACATATACCTCTACCAACCGCTCCGAAGTGTAAGTACTTTCCACTGGAATGAAATAAGCCGATTTAGTCAACCTATCTACAATAACCCAAACATCGTTGAACTTCCTTTGAGTCCATGGGAGTTCAACAACGAAGTCCATAGTGATACGCTTCCACTTCCACTCAGGAATCTCTATCTGCTGAAGTAAACCATCGGGTCTCTGATGCTCATATTTCACCTGTTTGCAATTCAAACAACGATCCACATAAGCAACAATATCCTTTTTCATCCTTCGCCACCAGTAGTGTTGCCGTAGGTCCTGGTACATCTTGGCAGCACCCGGGTGAATAGAATACTTAGAACTGTGAGCTTCTTCAAGAATCAACTCACGAAGGACATCAACAATAGGCACACATATATGACCCTGCATCCTCAAAACACCATCATCTCCAACTGTAACCTTCTTGGCACTACCGTGTCGAACGGTGTCCCTAAGGACCATCAAGTGCGGGTCATCATCATGCCGATCTATGATACGCTCGAATAAGGAAGACCAAGAAATTGTCCAAGCTTAAACATGACTGGGAAAAATATCTAACCTCACGAACTGATTAGCCAACATCTTAATATCTAAAGTTAATGGTCTCTCACCAACTATAATACATGCAAGGCTTCCCAAACTTACTGTTTTCCTACTCAATGCATCGGCCACCATATTGGCCTTTCCCGGATGATACAATATAGTGACGTCATAATCCTTCAATAACTCTAACCATCCTCTGTCTCAAATTAAGATCCTTTTGCTTGGACAAGTACTAGAGGCCACGATGATCCGTTTAAACCTCACATGGCACGCCATAAAGATAGTGCCTCAATATTTTCAATGGATGAACAATGGCTGCCAACTCTAAGTCATGCACAGGATAATTCTTCTCGTGAATCATTAACTTCCGAGACACATATGCTATCACCCTGCCCTCTTGCATCAATACTGCTCCCAACCCAATACATGAAGCATCACAATATACCGTAAAAGATCCTGATGTTTTATACGTCAATACCATACAAAAGGGGGGTGATTTGTGTGGTGTCCAATTTTCGAGTGATGTCTCAATAGAAGAACCCGGTTCTTCTTAGTGTTCCAACTTCTACTGGTGCGGAATAATAAATGCAGTAAAGTAAAAACACAGAGATTTTTACGTGGAAAACACCTGGCTCAAAAGGTGAAAAAACCACGACCTACTCCTCAGTAGGATTTTCCCAAACTCTTCACTACAACTCTGAGCCAAACATCATTTGCAAAATAAACTCTTTTGTAAACCTAAGACTAACTCTAATCCCTTTGTAGCAAACTAGCTTCTAGCTAATCGCGACAAGCTTCAAGTTAACTCTAACTTGAACAATGTGTACCAATTACAATTGTTTCTAGTAAAGCTGAAAGATACAATATTAAATCACCTACTACAACCAACTAGACTCGAAAGACAACCAGATGGAACTGGTTCTTCTAGTTGGTCAGTAGCCTTTGTGTCGCACAGGATCTGCTTGCAAAATTTCTCTGGTAATTTTGCCTTCAGTTCTTGCATCAATTATGTCTTTGTGCGAATGGTTCTTCAGTAGGAATACTTCAACATTATATAGCACCAGAAGTTGAGATGTTCTTGTTTACTTCTAATGCAACTCTTCTTTGGAAGAGTGTGTGTTTATCTCAACTTCCTTCCTTTATTTATGTCCTTGCTGAACTCGAACTCTAACCCCTTATCAATCTGCAACCTTTTCGCATTAGGAGACAACCTCTTAGTTCATGGATAATTCACAGATCATGTTTATCTCCTGTGCGTGTACGGTTCTTGTGCCAATTGGTTCGTTCGAGATGTTTTCCCTGATGGACTTGGTTCAACTGGGTAGGCATTTGTCAATCTTCAAAACTATGCAGTGACTTGGGTCAACAAATTCTCCCTTTTTGATGATGACTAACTCTGTGCTCAGCCTTGTATAAACTTCAAACACTTTGTATGGTTTTAAGCATTTATCATGGAGAGACCAGGTTCATTAGGTTATAAATATCACAACTTTTTGAAATTTTTAAAAAGCACATATCTTCCCCCCTTTGCCATCGTCGAAAGGTTGCAAAATAAGAAGCTTACCAGAGTTGTTAACAATTACATATGGCCATTGAGGCAACTGCAGGTGCAAACATGAGTAATCATCAAAAGAAACCAATAAATGTAAGTTATCTAAGAAACTGAGACAAGTCAATAACAAAAATAGCAGAATTCGTTGATTAGGTGTCTCAACCACAACTGGAGTCGGTTGCTCCTCTTGATGGACCAGGTCCATCATCTCATCATCAACAATAACAGTCTCAATAGGATCTCCTACCTTTGCCTTTCCCTTTGCAGCTTTCCTTTTCTTGCTCTCTCTTAGAGCCCTTTCTAACTCTTCTTCTCCTTGTCGAACAACACTTCTTGTAGCACCAACCTTTGGCACAGGAGCATCATCAGATATAGAAACTTTTCTTCTCTTTGGTGGAATTGGGGTAGTAACATTCTTTGATTTTGAAGTTCTTTTCCTCTTGGGATTGTAGGACTCCCCCAGCTTCCTCAGCATCTCAGCCAATGTCTCCTCGATAGATGAACCAGGTTCATCTGTTGATTCTTGTAGGCTCTCTAAACCTGCTGCTGCTTCCCCAGCAACACTTTCCCCTAAATCTGTGACTCCTTCTTCATTAATCATAGGAGCGGGGCCACAAATAGCCAACGTGGCACTGTCCTGCCCAGGTCCCCTTACAAAACCTCCTTCTCCCTCTCTCCCAAGAGTTTTTCCCAATTTTTCTTGCCTATCCGGCACTTTTACATCAATAACTGACCCAACCAACACAAACATGTTTTCATTAGTAGCAGTTTCAGATTCAACTTCAGGATTACCTTGCTCAGAACTGGATGAACCTGGTGCTTCATCCTCATTAGCAGACTTGAAGATTCATACTCATGAACTTCGCTGGCTTTAATAATTTCCTCCAAGAATCTTGCACGAGAGCCAGAAGCAACTGATTTTCTGGCCAAAACTTTTACTCTTCATGCCCTGGGGGCTGGAGTAGGGTTAGGTGTGGATTCAGGAGTGGGTTCAAGAACTGGAGGGTTTTGGGGGGATGAAGATCTGTTTGGTGAATGTGAACTGTAAACTGGAGAAGAATTAGGACTGGAATTTTTTCCCCATGATCAGAGTTTATGTAGGAAGATGAAGAAGGGGGTGGTGAAGACATTGTTATGAATAATTTTGGAAGAAAAGAGATGAACAATTTTGGTTAGAGAAGAATAGAGAACTTGGTTCGACTTATTGATGTTATGAAGACGGGAAGTAATGATGGCCCTTTTATAAGATGTGGCTATTAATTATGCAACGGTAGAATATTTACTCAAGTGGGATTCTAATAGATGTAGGAGTTTCATTGATTAGACAGTTAAGAATACCCTAACTCTAGGCTAATTAAGTAGCGATGGGACTGTAAGACCTCGAAAAATTTTGCTAAGCAATATAGGATTCGGGGTGCTAGGTAGACTAATTATAATAATTTATGTGCTTTAAATATGATGTAAATGAATGGGATGTGTTGAATAAGTGTATGAGTCATATAATAAGTAAGGTAGGTTACAAGGAGAGGCCTAAGTCCAAGCCAAGTGGGAAACTTTCATAAGAGGCTAAAATCCCAAAGGTACTTGCACTAGTCCACACTTTGAATAAGCATATCTAATTATATATAAGGTATTATATGATGAATAAACTATAAAATGAAATTTCTTTGACTCTAGTTTCCAAATCTTCAAACCATTCGTCATTTGGACAGTCCTACGAGAAGTTATGGTCAAATTACCAAAGGCTAGAAAAATGCGATCCTGTGTCAAATCTGCGATCGCATTTCATGTCACATGTTGACTCTGTGATCGCAGATCAGGTCGCAGACTGGGCCAGTGTTGCCCAGTTTAGGCACCTATTTCGCGATGCACTCTGCGGCCCACATGTTTGTTCTGCGGCCCATTCTACGATCGCACACCCTGTACGGAGGTTTATTTTTCCTATTTTTATAACCCGACCCCGTTTTCATAAATAGGTTTAAGGGATTCATTTGGGGTCATTTTCTACTGATTTTAGAGAGAGATGAGAGAATATAGAGAGATAAATAAGGGGCCTAACTTCATAATCATCAGAATCTTGCTCAAGTCTTCAAGAATCAAGAAAGATAACCATAGATTGCCTTCCATCCGGGTAAGTTCTACTTCCAAAAATTTTATGCAAGAGGTTAGGGGTTCAAATATGTTGTGAGGGTTAGAAATAGGCCATTCATGTGGGACTAAGTTGTAGTATGTGATATTAAAGAACCAATTTGGTTAGTTCATGTAAAAAGTTTGGGTGAGGGAAGAAGGAATTGCCATTTTTAAACCTTGTAGTCTACTTCACATGCTAGGTGTTTTATGAAATTCCTAAGAGAGTTATACCATGGGTAATCTTCCTAATTACTAATCGATTTCCGCTATCTCCTTATAGATTGTTATGTCTAGAGGTGTTTGTGTATTGTATAAACCTAAGGAAAATCTCTTTGAGGTATGTATGGCTAACTTTAACCTTTGTAGAATCTTCTTGTTGGGTCCGAGCATACGGTATGTGTACCTTGTTTGAAAATATGTGAATTGATTGTTCAAATAGGTTGAGACGTAAGATTCTATTCTCTGATTGTCCTAGTTGATTGCCATACTACCGTGCTATATGAGATTGTGGAAAGTGTTTTGATGTGCCTATCTTATTATGTGCAAAGCTCGTAAATGCTCGACGGTATCGATATGAAAGTATGTGTTAATGAATAAAAGAATGTTAATGTGCCCAAGTGTGGGAATGTATATAATGTCTAAACAAATCGTGTGTGGTAATTAATGAAAAAGGGTATTGTGAAATGATGTAAATGAGTTGAACGATTATGGCAACACCGTGTACATGAATTACTGCTTGGTGAGAATTATGGTGCCTTGGACCCAAATAAATAAAGTGTTGATATGAACTTGTGTTCCTTGAAATAATGATTCTTGTGATGTAATTGGTTGTGGTTGTTATGATTAAATTGTCAGGCGGGGTCGGGTTGCGCGCTGCAACATGAAGTAATAAGGTGTGGGTTGTGGTGATAAGAATGGATTAAATTGTCAGGCGGGGTCGGGCTGCGCGCCGCAACACGAAGTAATAAGGTTGATGGATTGTGGTGATAAGGATGGCCGAGGTAATAAGGGTTTCCGAGGTAATAAGGATGGAATGTGATCATTATCACTATTGAAATGAAAATCTATGAAACTCTTGAATATGGTGATGTTGAAAGGGGATAAGGAGAGATTGTGAAACTTGTTGATTTTGGTTGTTTCTTCCACGTGCATTGATTGATTGGTTCTATTACTTTCTCTTAATTGTGTATTGTTTGATTGTACTTGGGATAAAGTTTTTTCATACATACTAGTACTATTCCATAGTACTAACGTCCCTTTTGCCGGTGGCGCTACATACTTTATATGGATGTAGGTGGGTCCATAGCAGGTAGCTCACCTCGCCGTTAGTGGTGTGCCTTCTCCTCATCCTTTTTCAGTTGTACTGGTGAGCACCACTTCCTCTCGGGGCCATGTGTAGTTCGTGGCATCTACTTTTGAGTATATTATGTATTGCAAGGTATAGCTGGGGCCTTGTTGCCGGCAAGTATTGTAGAAACTCCTAGTACTCTTAGAGGCTCCGTAGACACTATGTGGGTGGTAAATATATTTTGGGTAGTTGTTGTACTTACTCGTAATCGTGGCCCCGTATCGGGAATGTTGTATTTAGTATGTATGTTTTGGAAAGATCTAATGTTAAAATGTTAAAAGAGGAAAAATGGACTTTATGTTGTGAATCCACATTTTTTTTTATTTTCTCTTACAAATTCATATGAATAATGTATGCTGTAAACACGGGGAAACGCGTTGGGTAGGAAAGGAAAATCAGGTTCGCTTGACCTGGTTCATTCGGTTAGGCACCGGTCTCGTCCCTCGATTTTGGGGCGTGACAAACTTGGTATCAGAGCCTAAGGTTTTAAAGTGTCCTAGGATGTCTCAGAGTCGTGTCTAGTAGAGCCCTTCTTATCGGTGTGTTGTCGACCACATCTATAATTGGGGGGCTACATGGACATTTAGGAATTTCACCCTTCTTTCATACTCCAATCGTGCGATAGAGCTCAAGTTAGGGAGTTAGTTTTCTCTCCAAGACTTACTCTCAAAATGAGTATTGGAACGGGTTCATTTAGGGATAAGTACATAGAATTTGAAATGAACCAAATATAGATTGAGTCCTGCTCATGTGTGATTGTAATTAATTCAATAATTGTATGAAGATGAGCACGTACCTTGTCAGTCAGATGAGCAAGCAGGGATGAACCAAGTTCATCGTGTTAAAGTCTTTAATTTTCCTCAATTTACAAAGATAGAAAAACATCATTAGCAACCGAGGAATCATATTAATACATGGCAACAGAGTATGACAGTAAAGTCATGCTACTGAGCAATGATTAGTATGGTTGATTATCTATGTTAGTGTTTCTAGCCAAATTTTTTTTTTCATTTCTTTATTTTTTCCATTTTTTTTTTCAATGAGGTGATCTTAATCATTCCTAATTCAAGCCGGTTTCTCTCAAAATGCTCCCTACTTAGTGCTTTAGTAAAGATATCTGCAATTTGTTGGTCAGTATCACAAAATTCGATTGAGATCATTCCTTTTTCATAGTTATCCCTTAGGAAATGGTGTCTAACATCTATGTGCTTAGTTCTTTTATGATGAACCGGGTTCTTCGTCATACTAATTGCACTAGTGTTGTCACAGAAAATAGGAATGCATCCAACCTCTATACCAAAGTCCATGAGTTGTTTCTTGATCCATAGCAACTGAGCACAGCATGAGGCT